>JARHVA010004797.1:322500-470000 GCA_037957365.1 Torreya grandis | reverse complement strand
ACTTAGTCTAAGTTTTACCCTAAAGTCTCATTATATTTATTAGTACAATGAAACCTTAGGATAAAAATTATACTAAGTGTAAGCATCCATATTGATCGACAGTCTACACTTCATCATGGAGATTAATCCAATAAAGTGTATCAAATCCAAGGTTTATGGACCAAAAGGGGTTTTATGAGCTTAAAATTGGCATTCTCGTGATAATCATTTGATGTATGTGATGTTGTAGTTGACATTTATAAGACTATCAAATTTAAGCTTATTAAACCTAATGATCCACTAACTTAAATTTGATATTCTTACAACCATCATTTGACATTTGTGAGGTTGTCATTGACTCTACAAAATTATCAATTTAAGTTAATAAATTATTTTACCTAGAGATAAGGGTATTTTTCTAAATGTTGATGAAAACTTGTGGCTTTCATTGCAAATTAATGGGACCCCTTGGTAGATGTTCAAAAACTTGGGATCTTTGAACTTCAAATAATAAAATAATCTTGTGGTATAAATACATGAAGACATGGACTTAGTCTAAGTCTATTTCCTAAGGTCCCAATTAAATTTGTTTAAAAGAAATAAACCTTAGGCTAACAAACTTATATTAGATCTTATTTTAAAAGGTCCTTTTGACATAAAACTTAGCATAAATGTTTTTAAACTAAGGTTTTATCATGTTTATTAATGTGATAAAACCCTAGGTTAACCTAGCATTTGGTCCTTGTATTATTTAGACCCTTTGGGCATGTTATAAGAACTTAACCTAAATATTTTAGCATAAAGTATATGTTGTGTTTGTTAACAAAACATAAACATTATCCTCGGTTGCCTTTCTATGGATTCTAAAAACTTAGGCTAAAATAATTTAGCCTAAAGTTTATAACATTTTTATTAAACATGAAATAAACCTTAGCCTAAAGTATTTAAGCTATGTCCCTTATTATTTCATGATGCTAATTAAAATTCTCACCCTTTTATAGGATCAATGGCTCATGTTTCGTCATAGAGATTCATCAGATGGAGTGAAAGACCTGATGAACCAAGGCATTTGATCTATCATGCCAATCATGTGTATCTATTCAAATTAAGATCAATGGTTTTTGCTTGCTTATGAGAGGATGATCAAATGGATCTCAACTATTAGATACTTTTCAATGATCCACAAAGGCCCATAGGATTGGCATGTGCTAAGCACACATTCACTGCATAGAACATAGAGCCTAGAAGGCTTGTGGAAGTAATAAGTGTCAAAACCATAGGGCCCAACATAAAGTATCCAATAACTCTCAAGCCCTGTGATCATGATCAATAGTCCATGTTGATCCATAAACAAAGATCTAATGGTGCAAAATACAAGTTGCATTTTTAAAAGACAATGGCTATTCCCTCAAGGAATTTATGAAAATTGTTGTGAAAGTTGTCAAATGGATGCCAAATGGGTGCCATGTAAGCACAAAATGACAAAAATAAATATTTTGTGTCCTACAAAAGGCAAAGGTACAAATTCATTTGTCTCAATAAAATCTGGGACATGACTGAACCTAAGTCTGAATTGTCATTACCATTAAAGCTTTAGACTAGCCCTAAGCACCCATAAAATCCCTAAATTGAGCTTAGATCAATCATAATCAAACTGAGAGAGTTCAATTGTAATTTGAGTAAGAGATAATTGACTTAGAGGCTACTTTTAATTCATTTGGTAAGTAATTTCAACTTTTATAATCATAGAAGCTCACACACAGTAACAAAGATGAGATAGAGTTATATTTGATCTCAAATAATGAGGGAATCATCTTTAAGGACATATACCTAGATACTATAGCTTTGAACAATGGGAATAGGAATAGGTCCAAACTCTTTTGGACCATTGAGGAGATGAAAGCTCTTACCGAAGAGGAATAAAATAATGCACCCATTTTATAGAGATATAATGACCTAGTCTTCATCTATATGGCTAGCCTACACTATGTTGCCACAAAGCCTAAGGTACTACATTGTATTGATGTCCTTGATCATCTTCTCCTAGATTATAAAATTGAAAATGATTGGATTGTGCATGATCATAGTTTTAATAAAATAAAATACATTTCCTCCTTAATTTTGAGAGCTATTATAAATTATGTAATCCCCAAATAGACTTACCCACCATTAAAAAGTGGATTGGAGAGTATAATCTAAACAAGATCTTGGTGCCATGGTTACTTACTAGGAACCAAGTAATTCATAACCCCATAGGTTAAATACTAATTATCCAATTCAAAGAGGGGATCAAGTTAATACTGAATTTACTAAATAGGTTATTCAAAGCCCCATCCACCACATATATTGATAAGGTCTGGGTGTTATATGTTTACTTCATGGTTGAGAAGGTACTCACTCCCCCATTGGGTGAGATGATCAATATCCATTTGAAATCATAGTTCAAAACCATTAATAATAAAATAGGCAAACACTTTTACATGATGTCCTATTTTATTGATTCCATTTTAGCCTCCACCTAGATCCCAAACATTAAGAATTGGCCATCTGATGGGAGACCTATTGTTTCCCATCATTATTCTAAACTCCACATATTCAAATATAGACATATCATGTAGTTCATATGTGATTGTGTTTATCTAGCCCTAGTGGAAGCCATCACAAGAATCCTCATGAGTAGGTTTAGCCCATTTATTAAGAAATATGTGGAATTGATAGGGGACATATGGTTCTACCCTGATTACATAGTGATAAGGATTGAAGGGACTTTGACAAAACCCTATAGGTTACCCATCTATATACCAACCAAGATATAAAAATAAGAAGTGGCATAAAAAATTTCTCATAATATAGATGGAGTTTTCAAGGAGAAAAAGAAAGGCCTCCCTTATCCCTTTCCTTTGAAAATTAGTACAACTATGTTGTAAAATTAGGATTATGTAAATTTTATTTCCAAACACAAGGACTCCTTCACCCTATAAAAAGATTATTTAAAACTATGGGACCCTAATGGGGTGATCACAAAACATCTAAAGTAAAAAAACATAAACAAGACATATGAGCATTAGCATAGGGTCAATGATGCATTCTACATTAGGGCCTTTGGTTTCCTAAAGGTATTAGCTAGATTGAAAAGGCATAACATCAAGATTTAGGTTAGGTTGGCTAGGAGAGATGGAAAACCTCCAGTTGATATATGGAAAATGTGACCCCTATAGTATCTCATATTTATTAGACCTCTTCTAGGCCCCCTCTAGAGAAACCACTACAACAACCCTAGGCAAAAATAACACAAGGACCTGGTAAAGAGAAGTTAGAAGAGAGACCTAGGGAAGCATCATCTTTAGCCCCACCTAAAAGAGCAAAGTATCCTATAGAGTACTTAGATATGATTACATTGGAAATTAATGAGATAGTAGAGGATTCACTTAAGGTGCATGATGAAGATTATGGGTTAGAAGATGAGGAAGAACAAACTGAGGAACCTTAAGCCTAGGATGAGGAAATAGAGAAAGATAAAGGGAAAGAGGTTGCTTTAGACCTAGTTCCAATTTCACCCTCATAGAAAAGTAAAGATGAATTAACATTGGTCCTAGTTGGGAGAAATAAGCCCAAGTTAACCTTCACCCACCCCATGAGTGAGGTCAACTTGTTCAGTGATGAATACCCCATTCATGGATCCATTATCCCTGAATGGTTTATTTATGGGAAGTTGTAGAAGATTCCCACTTTATCCCATTCCCAAATAATTCAAAATGATGTTCATGAAGAAATCAAGCCATGGATATTGGCTTTGATGAAAGAGGAGGAAGAAAAATATTAGTTGCCACAACAAGATCAAGTGGCACTCAAATGGACACTTTAGGAGCCTTGAGTACCACATAGGTGGAGACTCATGAGCCTCATAAGATCATAGCATCATCAACCAGTATATAATTCAATCTATAAATAGTAGGATTGGAGAGGGTGAAAACTAAGAAGGCCATGGTTAGAGGTGAGGAATTCACCTTTTAAAGAGTCGAGCCCTTTATTGTTTTAACCCCCAATAGAGGTCATAAGCCTAGTGATCATCCTATCCATGAGGAGGATATAAAAGACTGGTTAAGACTCATTCATCTTAGATCCAAGAATGAATCATGGGTATGAAGTAGAAGATACATAACCTATAGGAAGAAAAGGACAATATAGAGACATTAGTTCTCTTATTAGTCACTAAGGCAATAATACAAATGTTTTAGTCATCCTTATTTGACATGTTTTACTCCTTAAAGTCAATAAAGATGAGGCATGATGCATTGACCTAATAGAGTGAGATAGCCAAAGGATTGGTGGCCTAGTGTAGGATGCAGAGGATAAAATAAGAGATCTTATTAACATACTAATCAAGGGTAGGATTATTGTCTTCAAAACCATCAACCTAGCCCACTTAAATGCAATATTGGGGATAGTTGTTGATAAGATCTAAAGTTTAAGTTCTTGGTTAAAGAGTTTAGACTCCTAAGGGATGATGAGGAGATAATATCTAGAGTCAATCAACTCCTTGGTACCATGTTGGCCAATCCTTCAAAATCCCATGCCCTAGGCATCATTGATGATGAAGAGTACAATCAAAGAGTCACTTTGGTGATGTAAGAAGTGAGAATCAAAACCCAAGGCTAGTATGGAAGTGGCAATGGACAAATCATGGGTGTGATCTTTAATATTGATTAAAATATTGAATAAGATAGGAGCATTAAAGAGGCTATGGAAAGGAATGATAGAGACCTTGGTGACTTAGTTGATCAAGAGGATGTCTAAATCTTGAAGCCAACTATTGATTTGGATCTTGTCAAAAAGAAGAATCAAAGAGTTATGGATTGTCTCCATGAGAAACAAGGGATACCTTTAGCATAGGGCCCACCAGTTAATTAATAATCCATTTTGTAAAGCATTATAATATTTGAACGTAGAATATTCCTTTGTAAAGGCATATGATAGCTTGTTAGCATATTTTCCTACAGTTCAGTCTATTTGGGAAAGAAAAATGTATTCTAAAACTAAAAATAAGGAAAAATATCCTTATCTTTGTATATGTGTAAACCTATGGCTTACTGGTATACTGCCTAAGACTTATATAAAAGGAATTATTATCATTTTGTAAAGGGATGGAGTTCTGAGCTAAAATTTGTATACTTTGAGCAATCAATATAAACAAGGAATAATAAAAAATTTGTCTAATATTGTTTGTATCAATTGTCACATGGCTTCTCTTTCAATTACTTATTCTAGGTCTTGAATTTGAATGGTTTTATGAATTTTGAATATGGATCTTTGATATAGGGTAGCTAATTTTTGTTGAAGCTAGATTAGTTGAATGTTCTTAAACTTTATCTCATTTTATTTTCTCTACATTAGAATGTGTAAATGTAGTAGTATACATTTAAGGAAAAGTTAGTTCATACTTGTATTCTTTCATATTTTCCTCAAATACTTGCCTATTACATGGTATGATTTGACCATTTTCTACTTTACATTATATATTATTTTGATGCATGTTTAGTTGAAATGTAACCTTGTCATGATGTTTAAGGCAAAGATAAGCAATCACATACTTTATTTCTACCCTGCCTTTCCTTTTGCTTCTTTGTTTGATCAAATCACTTTAGTTTAGATCTCATTGTAAATATTCATCTAGATTAGTATTTAGTGTATAAATTTGATCATAATTCATTAAGATTATCATAGGTACTTTAAAATTCACAAGGACAATGGTGGCTCAGAACCATAAATAAATATAAATTTGTGGAATAATTTAAATTGCTCTACCTCTATTTCACCACATGTAAATAGATTACCCAAAACCTACTATTCATGCCATGAATTCCCATAATTCTAAAATGAGAAGTGTTCTTAAACACTAAGATCACCTATGATACACATAGATGCATCAATAGGATGAGCTCTGTTAGCACTACAAGGAGGGCCTCTTGGTGAAATTAGTGAATCTTTGATAGTTTTTGGGTGTTTTGACCAAAGTTTAGTGTTATCTTTAAAAAATTTCATGATTCTTGGCTCAAGAGCATAAATATCACTAAACTTTGTGGTATTTTACCCATCTTTGTGTTTATTTTAGATAAAGATCAAATATCTTTGAGTTTGGATACTTGATTAAGTAAAGATATCTTAAGATCTAAAAATCAACAATATTTGAGATTAGAATAGCTTGTTTTGATCAAAGATTGGTATATATTTCATAGATCTAGGTTCATATGGGCTTAGAATTGTGAAGGTTAACCATATTTACATAATTGGACACTTATTTTAGCTTATTTATTTAAAATTTGATGCCCTTTATTGTTTTATACATTTATATTTAAAAAATTAGTTTAATGTGCAAATCTAAGTCATGTTCTTTGTAAATGTTATTTTGACACATCATATTTCAAACATGATCTAAAATTATCAAGCTATAACTACCAAGAATCTAGACAAGATCACACTCTAAAACAAGACATCCCGTGCTTGAGTTTAAATTCCATAGGAGAGAAAAAAGAGACAAAGGTAGACATAGGTGTTCAAAGTCTTTGCCAACTTTACCAATCTAAGGTACTCCTAAGTTCAGCGTTCATAAAGGTATGTATTGATTAGGAAGTTATCCTATCAATGTACAAGGTGAAATCCATGACCTCCCTCATAATTCTAAAAAGTATTTGCCAAATTATAGTCCTAGTGGTATTATAACAATAGAAGAACATGTTATATCATTTAAGGTTGCATTAAAATTGTTAAATGTATTTCATGAAGATGTAACATGTAGGTTTTTTCTGTTCACATTTAAAGATGTTGCATATCAGTGGTTTTTTAAACTACCTGATGATTTCATCACCACCTAAGATGAATTCAATAACATTTTCATTGGCCAATTTGGTAAGATCATTAGTGCCTATGTCTTGTACCAATAATTTACCATCTTGAAAAGGGATGCCAATGAAATTATAAGAGATTTCAATGCTAGGTTATAAAAGATGTACAACATAACCATTGACCCTTATAAGCCTAATCAGGCCTTGGCCTTGGAAATCTATAAAGATTATCTTGATCCTATGACCTCAATGTTCATAAAGATACCTATAGGTCTAATGAACACATTATATTTAGATTATATTGAGGCTGTGATCATTAATGACCAAATGTAACATCAAGGTCAGATGTCCTACTCTATTCCCAATGTCAACCCATATATGCCTACGTTGAATGTATTTCATAATAATAAATAAAATGTGCCCACTCTCAACTATCTCCTAAATCTAAACCAATTATCTTTAAGACATGCTACTCCTAACTAGAATTTGGGGTTCTTGAATGACCCTAGTAACAATGGATTTAATGCAACTGATCAAAGGGCCTTAGTACCAGTAGCCACTAGTACCAATAATAACTAGGTTCATAATTTAGAAACCACTAAAAGTGAGAATGAGTCCATTCTAAATATGGTCAAAAAATTAAACACTAACTTCATTTAGCTGCAAAAATAAGTTGGTAATACTGGACAAAATTATGGTAAGAACTTGTCTTGCCAAAGGTTTAATATACCCAAAAATAGGTTTAATAATGATAGTTTCCACAAAAAGAATAATAATGAACCCTCTTGTGAAAATAAGACTATGGATATTAATCTCATTGACATTGACATTGCTTTGCTTGATTATTGTAGAGTCCATTGTACTACTAAGCATGGTGAGATTGATAGTATTGATTTTTTTAATGATTTTAAGGCATTTCAAGAATATTTTGACACTTTTGAGGTAGATCTTAATAAAGATAATGGTTCAGGTACTTTAGGATCCAATCTTACTAACCAGACCTTCATGGTGGAGATGTTTGATTTCCCCTTTCAAGAAGACAATGAGCTTGATGATGTTCCTAAAGACATATCCTCTAAGGAACATAAAATAGAGGTAGGCTTTGACTACTTCTACTCCTCTAAATAACTTTGGTGCTCCTCTGGATACCACTTTAGAAAATAGTCTGGAGCTTCCAAAGGGAAGTATTTCTAAAATTGGTGTAGATGCTTCCAATCCTTCCAATAGGATTGGTTATAATATTTTAGAGGACATGAATTAAATAAAATCTAATATTACCTTGTATGAATTAACACAAATCATAGAGTAAAGAAATCTATTGATGGAATCCTTGTCCAAAAAATCTAGAAAGATGACCAAGACTAATAATGTTAATGTAGCTATGTATAAAGACAAAATGGAGTGCCCACCCTTCTTACTTATAGTCAAAATGTATAGTAAAAAATTATATAACTATTTGTTGTATTATAGTGCCTCCATAATATTATGCCTATAGGAATTTGTAAGCAACTTGATTTTATCCCCATTAATTTTGATAGGGTTGTCACCCAATTAGATAAGTCTATGGTCAAGGTGGTTGGATAATTGTTAAATTTCCATATGCAATTTTCTTTAGAGACAAGAGTCCAACAATTTATAGATATCTAAGTGATAGATATCCTTGATGCATATGGACTAATTTTAAGCAGAGAGTGGATAAAGGCTCTAAATGGATATATGTCCATAGATTGTTCACACTTATGGCTGCTTTGGAAGGGAGTTGCCAACCAAATCAAATTTGAAAGAGAACCAAGGATGAAACATATGATTATTGAGTATAATGTTATCAATGGAAGGGTCAACACAATTGGTTCTAATTTAGGTTTTTTCACTTTAAAAACTACCAAGGTTTGTGATCCTAAGCTTCTAATGTTGTGCATAGGCTATGGAAGTTACATTTTGATGGGGTTAAGTGTAAATCTAGATCTAGGGTAGGCATTTTTATAACGGACTCTATTGTTAATAAATACCATGCTTCTTATAGACTTTAGTTTCCTTTCATAAATAACCTTGTATAATATTAGCCCTCATCTTAGGTCTATAATTTGTCATCAAAAATAAGCTCAAGGAACTATTAGTTTATGGTGACTCAGAACTAGTAGTAAATCAAGTGAGAATTAAGTATCAGTGTAAACTATCATAACTCAAGAGGTAAAAATTTAGAGTTTGAGATCTAGTGGAATCTTTTGATGCCTTGAATATTTTTTATGTCTCAATTGAATAAAATAAAGATGATGATGATGAGCTTACCTCTATTATATCTAATCTCATGCCTAACCAAGATTCACACACATTTATTATTGAGCTTGTACCTTGCCCTTATGTCCTAGATAATGTGAACATCTATAATTCTTTAATGATGAATAGAAAATCCTAAACTTCATGACTATTTTAGGAGTATTTGAAGTTCAAATCATTTATGAGGCTGATGAGAATGAGTTTAGAGAAGGTAAGTTTAATGGAAAAGTCATTCAACTTAATGATAACAAGATCCATAAAGGTATGATTGCATTGGAAAGATTGTTTGGTGAAGATAAGTTTTTTGAAATTTCTAAGATTTCAAAGGTAAGTAGGAAGGATTACAATGCAATTGATCTTGGACCTCAAGATCAGCCTCATATGGTTAACATTGGAAAGGCCCATACTAGTGCTAAAAATAAGAGATCTAAAGAGTTGTTAAAAAACATAAAGATGTCATAGCTTGGTCATATGATTAATTAAATACATTTGACCTAACATTCTTCACCTGTATTATACCTATTAAAGAAATTTGTAAACCCTTTAGGCAAAAACAAAGAACTGTGAACCTTGTCTTAGAACCCATGATCTTTAAAGAGGTCAAGAGACTGTTAGATGACAAAATAATATTTCCCATTAGGCACTCTATTTGGGTGGCCAATTTGGTGTAAATTAAAAATAATAATGGTTATATTAAATTATGTGCTGATTTTAGAAATCTAAATAAGGCATCTAAAAAGGACAATTATCCTCTTCCCTCTCTTGACCAAGTAATACAAGTTATTTCAGGTTCAACCATGATGTTTTTTCTTGATCATTTTTTAGGATACAATCAAGTGTTGGTTGACAAGGAGGATATAATTAAGACATCATTCATAATAAAGTGGGGCACTTTTGCATACAAGATAATGACTTTTGGACTAATAAATGTAAGAGTCACTTTTCAAAGGGCCATGAACCATGCCTTCCAAGGCTTGATTGGTAAGTGCATCATAATTTACATAAATGATCTAACCATTTTCTTTAAGAATATGAAAGACCATTTCATGTATCTACAATAAGTATTTGAAAGGTTCAAAAGGTATAGGATCTCCCTTAACCCTAAGAAGAGCATTTTTTGTGTTATTGAAGGTAAAATATTAGGCCATGTTATCACTAAAGATGGAATTTCCATAGACCCTGAAAGAGTGGAAGCTATATCCAAGATAGAGCCTCCCAATAGTATAAAATAATTAAAATCAATTTTTTACAAAATAAACTTTGTGATAAATTTCATTTCTAGATTTGTAGAGATTTTTAAACCATTGAATGATGTGCTAAATAAGGATGCTAAAGTCTCATGAAATGATGAATCTGGAAGGCCTTTGAGGACATCAAAAGTGTAATAATCTAAACTCTAGTCTTGATTAGTCTTGAATTTTCAAAGTATTTTTAACTCTACGTTTTCTCCTCTGACCACACTATTGATATTGTGCTAACTTAAAAAATAGAAGGATATGACCATCCAATTAATTTTATGAGTACTCATTTGAAGAATGCTAAGTTAAATTACCCTTTGATTCATAAACAAGCCTTTGCATTGGTTAAAGATCTTAATAAATTTAGGAACTACATTCTTAGGAATAAAGTGTATGCCATTTTTCTAGACCTAGCCACTAAGATAGTGCTAAGATAATGTGAAATTGTAGACCAAATAGGTAATTGGATGTCTATCCTCCAAGAATATGACATAGAAATGAAAACTACAAAACTGGTAAGGTGTCAGGGTCTAATTCAAATGATTACCAATACTAGTCCTAAGATGAGTATTATGAAATTTGATCATCAAATATTCCAATATATTGAATGGTATGAATCCATTATTGACTTTACACTTAATGACACTTGTATTTTAGGGCTAACCAAGGAGCAGAGAAGAGATTTAAGGCTCAAGACAACTCATTACTTCATTAAAAATGGAGTTTTATACTAAACAAACTTTGAAGGAGTATATCTAGGATGTGTTTCCAAGGAGGAATCCACTGAGGTAATGATAAATTTCATGAGAAGATAGGAAGTGATAATCCATCAAGAAGTACACCAGCCCACAATATCCTCAAGACTATCTACTATTAGCTCACCATCTTTAAAGATGCTCATAAACAAGTAAGAGAATGTCATTCATGCTAGATATTCAATACATAAGAAATAAAATAAGCAATGCCTTTGAAATATATGATGATTGATAAAACCTTTTCTGAATGGGGACTAATATTTTTAGGGGTAATCAACTCCAACTCATCATAAGGTCACAAGTATGTTCTAACAACTGCTAACTATTACACAAGGTGGACTGAAGTTATAGCCACCAAACAATGTAGAATAGAAGAAGTGATCATGTTTTTAAAAGAAAATATATGCACCAAATTTTGGACTCTAATATATTTGGTTTTTTACAATGGTTCAACATTCATATCTATACAGATGATAGAATGGGCATATGACAACAACATTGTACTCAAGTTTTCATCCAACCATTATCCTCAAGGCAATGGAGTATCTGAGTCCACAAATAAAAAATTGATGAAAGACATTAAAAGGTCTACTAAAGACAAATCTAAAACATGGAATAATATTCTCGAGTATGCCCTTTAGAAAGATTGAACAAGAGCCAAGCAGGCCCTTAAAACATATCCTTTTTTACTAGTATATGGATATGAGCCTATTTTACCCATCACACTCAAGCTTCTAACCTACAAGTTTATTCAAGAGTATATGGAGGAAGACCAAAAATTTGTAAACTCAAGGCTATTGGACATTAATTAGATGGAGGATACATGATAAAAGGATTTTTCTAACTTTAGTAGACACCAAAATATAGTAGAGAGGTGGTTTGACAAAAGATCAAAGATCAAGGTGTTTAGACAAGGGGACTTGGTTCCTCTCTAGGATAAAGCATCTAAGCCCAAGGACAAACATGAAAAGTGAATACCTCTATGGATTGACCCCTATCATATTATAGATACACTTGGAGATAACACCTTCAAGCTCAAAAATCTATAAATAATAGAGTTCACACTGCCCACTAATGGATAGTATCTCAAGCACTATTTCCCTACTACTCCTCCTAGGGTCTTCAAGGAGTAAATATATAAAATAATTAGAGTTAGTGTAGGTACGCTAGTTATTTTCCTTTAGCTCTTTCTTCATGTCCCTTGTTTATAAATAAGTATGTATATATTTTTTTATTTCTCCTTTTACTTTCTACTTTGTTGTTTTTTGTTGTGTGTTTGTTTATTGTTGCTTTATTCCTTACTTATAATAAGTATTTTTGGACATCCCTCAGCTCAATGTTCTTTAGTTTGCTTAAAATTCCAAAAGTTCAAAAATTATAATATGAACCCCATATATATGCTGACCATGGATTTGAGATAGGATTTTGATGTTATGATTTGAATAAATTGGTAAGGACCCATGAATAAGTCAACCATTCCATAATACCTTAAACATCATCTTAACATGAACTTGGTTTTAATAATAATTACACATGTAAAATTAAATCTCAATCCATTAAGTTATAGTCATTATTGCATTTAATAAATGTCATTTCCTAGGAAAAGGTTGTAACCATAGATGATTATCTAAGGATCAAACACTTGACCAAATCCTTAAACCTGGCTACCTTGGTTACCAACCTTTGTTGAAATCTTAAAAAACCCAAAAATATTCAAAAAATAAGAACTTATTGAAAAATAAAAAGCCTTTCAATCAAAGGTGATTCTGGTAATCTCCATCAAGGCTATGGATGTCTAGCTAGTAGTAAAGCAAGGTCTTGAGTGAAACCAAAGGCATCTCTATTAGGGTTATGGATGCCTAGATGTCAACAGAGCAATTCCCAAGCCTTCCTTAAACTAGAAGAATGGTTTTAAATGAATATCTAAACATGTTCCAAGTTAGTGTTAATGATTAAAGGTATGAAATCTAGAAGTTGTCTCCTAAATCTCATGGCAACCAGTAAATGGAATCAAAGCACACAAACAACATGGCCATGTCTTGATGTGTGATCCTAATTCTATATGTGTAAGTTTTGTTTCAACATTGAACTGATTTTGATAATGGCATTAGTCAGATTGATTTAATGACATAGTTGTTTTTCTAAACCATAGCCTCTAAGTTCTAACATATTGCTATGTTCCCCTAAAATTCACCATTTATTAAGGTCAACGTACCCCCATTTCTAAAAAATAGGGGCCATTGTGATTATTTCAAACCTTAGCACTTAAAGCTTGATATTTTTCACTTTATTAGAATCTGAAGATCACCCATACCTAATCAAACTAGCTCATTTGTTCATGGTTTTATTTGAAACTCACCTAATTTTACTAATCGTTGATCCTCATATCTTAAGATACAATTTTTATGGATCTCCCTTCAATGGATCATCCTTGAAATTTATAGATTAACCATGTTTTTTTTATTTTTTCTAGTCTGTACTTTATGATAACTCATAGTTGGATTCATGTGATAAAACCCTCCTTCAACAAACCTTAGCCTAGACCTTTAATTCAAATTTTGGTAGGAAGATTTTGGTGGGAACATTTTTGAATTAAACCTAGAATTAAGCTTAATTTTTATGCTAAGGATTGGCCATGTTTCTCAACACAACCAAAACCTTAGCCTAAAAATCATGCATTGGTCCCCTTTTATTTCCCCCTTTTCATTCCCTATGTTATTAACATGGTCTAATGTTTATGTTTGTAGGATATTTTGTCTAATTATGGTCCCCTTTATCATAACCTCAACCAAAAATTTTAAACCTAAGGCCCTGTTCATATTTATCAACACAAACATGACCTTGGTTTTAAAACTTTAACTTAAGTTTTTATTAACTCACATCTTAATTTAATCCCCTAGATTCTTTCCAAATCTAATGGTCCATGATTCATCATGAGAAATGATCCAACAGAGCAAAGAAATCCTAACAAATTTAAAGACTTAATCCATCTTAACAATCAAGTGTAAGCACTCAGATCAAGATTGATGATCCATGCTTAAGTGGGACTAGGGATCTAATGGCATGAAGTAATCATTAAAAGTTAAAAGTCCCCTCCCATCAGGTATAAACTTAGCTTAAGGTTTACCCTAAAGTCTTATTATATTTATTAATTAAATGAAACATTAGGATAAAACTTATGCTAAGTGTTAGTATCAGGATTGATTGATGGTCTACACCTCATCATGAAGATTAATCTAATAGATTGTATCAAATCTAGGGTCTATAGACCAAAAGGGGTTTTATGAGCTTAAAATTGATGTTCTCATGACTGTCATTTGATGTCTATGACACTGTCAACTTTAAACCCATTAAAACTAATGACCCACTAACTAAAATTTGATGTTATCAAGATTGTTATTTGATGTCTGCAAAGTCATCATTGATGTCCATTAGACCATCAAATTTAAGATAACCAATTATTTTGTTTAGACATAAGGGAATGTTTTAAAATGTTTTTAAAATATTATGGCTTACATTGTAGATAATGGGGACCCCTTGGTAGATGTTCAAACACTTGGGATCTTTGAACTTCAAATAATAAAATGATCTTGTGGTCTAAATACATGAAGATATTGAGTTAGTCTAAGTCTATTTCCTAAGGTCCTAATTGCATTTGTTTAAATTTAATAAAACTTAGGCTAAGAGACTTATATTAAATCTTATTTTAAAATGTTTTTGTGATATAAAACTTAGTATAAATGCTTTTAACCTAAGGTTTTATCATGTTTATTAATGTGATAAAACCCTAGGTTAAAACCTAGCATTTTGTCTTTGTATTATTTGGCCCCTTTGGACATGTTCTAAGAACTTAACATAAATATTTTAGCCTAGAGTATATGTTGTGTTTATTAACACAATATAAAAATTATCTTAAAATATTTATCCTAGATCCCCTTTCTATGGATTCTAAAAACTTAGGCTAAAATACTTTAGCCTAAAGTTTATAACATGTTTATTAAACATGAAATAAATGTTAGCCTAAAGTATTTAAGCCTAAGTACCTTCTTATATCATGACACTGATTAAAGTTCTCACCCTTTTTCAGGATCAACATCCCATAATTCATTATTAAGATTGATCAGATGGAGCCAAATACATGATAAATCTAAGGTGTTTGATCTATTGGACCAATCACATGCATTTATTTAAATTAAGATCAACAGTCCACACTTGCTTGCAAGAGGATGATCAAAAAAATCATAACTACTAGATAATTTTAAATGAGCCCTAAAGGCCTATGGGATTGACATATGGTAAGCATGCATTCACTGCATAGAATTCAGAGCCTAGAAGGCCCATGAAAGCACCAAGTATCATAACCACATGACCCAACATAAAGTAGCTAGTGACTCTCAAACCCTATCATCATGATCAATAGTACATGTTTATCTATAAACAAAGATATAATGGCATGAAAGAGAAGTTATATTTTCAAAAGACAACATCTAGTCCCTCAAGGCATTTATGAAAAATGCTATGAAAATTGTCAAATGGATGCCACATGGGTTCCACACAAGCACAAAAAGACAAAATCAAAGATTTTTTGTGCTCAAAAAAGTAAAGGTATAAAGGCTTGGGTCTTAATCAAATTTGATACATGAATGAGCCTATGTCAAAATTATCATTGGCATTAAAGTTTTAAACTAGTATTAAGCATCCATAAAATCCCTAATTTGAGTTGGGATCAATCACAATCAAACTAAGAGAGTTCAATTGTAATCAGAGTAAGAGAAAATTGACTTAGAGGTTACTTGTAGTTCATTTGGTAAGTAATTTAAACTTTTGTAATCATGTCAGCTCATAAACAACAACAAAGGGATGAGACAGAGCTATATTTGACCTCAAATAATGAGGGAAGAATCTTTAAGGACATGAACTTGGATATTATAGCTTTGAACAATGGGAATTAGAATTGGTCTAAACTCTTTTGGACCATTAAGGAGATGCAAGCTCTTACCAAAGAGGAATAAAAAAATACAACCATTTTATGAAGGTACAATGACCTAGTCTCCATCTAGATGGATATCCTACACTATGCTACCACCAAGTCTAAGGTAATACATTGCATTGATGTCCTTGCTCCTTTTTATAGGATTGTAAAATTGAAAATGATTGGATTGTGCATGAGTGTAGTTTTAAGAAAATAGCATACATTTCCCCCATTGATTTTGAGAGATATTATATAGTATGTAATCTGTAAATAGACTTACCCACCATTGAAAAGTGGACTAGAGAGCATAATATAAACATGATCCTAGCCACATGGCTACTTACTAGGAACTAAGTAATCTAGGACCCCACAGGAGAAATACCAATTGTTCAATTTAGGGAAGGGATCAAGATAATAATGACTTTATTTAATAGTTTATGTGGATCCCCATCCACCACACATATTGATAAGGTCTGGGTGTCATATGTTTACTTCATGGTTGAGAAGAGACTCATTCCCCCATTAGGAGAGATGATCAATATCTATTTTAAATCACAATTCATAGCTATCAAGAAGAAAATAGGCAAACATTTTTACATGATGTCCTATATGCTTGATGCCATTTTAGGCTCTACTTAGATCCCAAACATTAATAATTGGTCACCTGATGGGAGACCTACTATCTCCCATCATTATTCCAAACTCCACATATTTAAATATAGACATAACATGTAGTTCATATGTGATTATGTTTATCTAGGCCTAGTGGAATCCATCATAGGAATCCCCATGAGAAAGGTTAGCATATTGATTAAGAAATATATTAAATTGATAAGGGACATATGGTTCTACCCTCATTGCGTATTGATAATAATTGAAGGGAATTTGACATAACCCTATAGGTTACCCATATATGTGCCAACAAGGCTATTAAAACAATAAGTGGCCTACCAGCTTCTTCATAGTATATATGGATTTTATAAGGAGAAAAGGAAAGGCCTCCCCCATCCCTTTCCTTTGATAATCAACAAAATTATTTTGCAAAATTGGGAGCATGTAAATGTTATTACCAGTTATAGGGACTCATTAACCTTGTATAAAGGTGATTTGAGACAATATGACCCTAATGGGGTGATCATCAAACATCTAAAGTCTAAAACCATAAACAAGGCATATGAGTATAACCTAGGGTTCATGACCCATTCTACATTAGAGCCTTTGGTTTCCCAGAGGTACGAGATAGCTTGAAAAGTCACAACATCAAGCTTGAGCCTAGGTTGGATATGGGAGATGGCAAACCACCAGGTGAGATATGGAAAATGGGACCCTTATAGTATCACCTATTGCCTAAACCATATTTTAGGCACACTCCAGAGTAACCAATGCAACAACCCTAATCACAAATAACAAAATGACCTAGTAAAGAGAAGTTAGAAGAGAGAATTGGGGAAGCCTCATCTTTAGCCCCACCTAAAAGACCATAGTCTCCTATAGAGTACCTAGGTATGATTTAATTAGAACCTAATGAGATAGTAGAGGATGCACTTAAGGTCATTTCTAAATCTTATGGGTCAGAAGATGAGGATGAATAAAATGAAAAACCCCAAGCCCAGGTTAAGGAAACTAAGCAAGACAAAGGGAAAGAGGTTGCTTTAGACCTAGTTCTAATTACACACCCATAGAAAAAGAAAGATGAATTAACATTGGTCCTAGTTGGGAGAAAGAATCCCAAGTTGACCTTCACCCACCCTATGAGTGAGGTCAACTTATTAAATGATGAATACCCCATTTATGGACCCATTATCTCTGAATCTTTTATTTATGGGAAGATGCAAAAAGATTCAAACTTGATCTCATTCTTAGGCCTTGATCCAAATAATTCAAATTGATGTTCATGAACAAATCAAGCCATAGATTTTGGATTTGATGAAAGTGGAGGAAGAAAGAAGATAGGTTTCCATAGTAGGATCAAGTAGCACACAAGTGGACACTCTAGAAGCCTCCAACAAGACATAGGTAGAGACTTTTGAGCCTCCTAAGATCATAGAGTCATCAACCAGTGTATAATTCAATCCAAAAATAGTAGAATTAGAGAGGGCGAAAACCAAAAAGGACATGGTTAGAGGTGAGGAATTTACAATTCAAAGAGATTAATCTTTTGTTTGTCTAACCCCCATTGGAAGTTATAAGTTTGGTGATAATCCTATCCATGAGGAGGACATATAAGGACTAGTTGAGGCTCATTTAGTTGAGTCTAAATCAGGCATCAGGGGTATAAAGTAAAATATACATAACTTAGAGAAAGAAAAAGGAGAATCTAGAGACACTATTTATCTTATCAATCCCTAAGGAAATAATAAAGATGTTTGAGACATCCTTATTTGACATGTTTGACTCCTTGAAGTCAATGAACCTGAGGTAGGATGCATTAACCCAACAAAGTGAGATAGCCAAAAGATTGGTGGCCTAGTGGTAGATGCAGAGGATAAAATAATATATATTTGATGAATGTCATTTAACCCTTCATTTAATTAGTCTTTTATATTTATGTCTATAAAACTATGGCTAGTGTCCAAAGCTATCTACAGTAAGGTTTATGGTGGTAGATCTATAAGTTGGTCTTGGGGGAATTTTGATGATTCTAATCTAACTTTTACCAATGAAAGAATTATTTTAAGCTAATTTATTCACACACTTGTTGAAAGAAGAGATTACCCATTACACTAACTAATTCAATTCTTTACTTGAAATTAAAGCACCCTTAATATACTTGCTTGAAATTGTAAATTTAAATCTAATTCACACTTTACTAAAATTGTAAATCTAAATCTAATTCACACTTTGCTGAAACTATAAATCTAAATCTAATTCACACTTGCATAGAAATGTAAATATATATCTAATTCACACTTTTCTTATAAATGTAAATTTAACTCTTCATTCACAATTGATGGAAAAATTAAATACTATTAAAATGTAAACCCATAATTTAGTATTTTATGAATGACTAAGACATGTAATGATTGAAGATACTTTGATTATCTAATAATGGAGATTTGATTTAACATAATATAAATACCATATAAAAATTATTGGTTCCAAGGAGAGTGGGCCCTTGTTCTTCTTAAAGTCATGAACGAAGTTTACTCAGTACTAAAAGCTAGAATGATATTGCATTAATTAATACAAAGCTAGAACATTTATAGTATATTTAAAATTTTGAGTGTAATAGTTTTTCATCCCTTTTTTAGATAGAAGATTTACATATTTATGATAATACAATCAAAATAAAAATAGTATGCAGGAAAATAGGACTTCTTGGTCAATCCATTCATTCTCAAAATAGGATATTTAGATTGATCAAGATCCTAAAAATATATTTATCTTGATAAGATAGTTATATTATCCCTATAATAGTTTGAATGTCTAAATATATACAAAATATATCAATATTGAATCTTATCAAAATAGGAGGCAAGCATTTTGTTGATGTGATTCTAGCTAGAGTAATCTTCCTCTTTAGATTATCTATAAACTCTTTTGCTTCTTATATTTCATATCTATAGACTCCATAAATTTTGGACTAGTAGAGTCCATAGATTTTGGACTCGTAAAGTCCATAGATCCTATACTAGCAGAGTCCATAGTCCTGGACTGGTTGAGTTCATAGCTTCGAGAAACTGAGGTCAAAATTGGAACTTCTCCAAGATGTTATTTTTTCTATCCTATGTATTCTTCAAAACCAAAACACTAAAACATGTTACTTATTATGTATAAATGATAAATGGTAACTCAACCTTTGCTTTGACATAAATGAGATAAAGTAGATATTTTCCATGCAATAGTTAGCTAAAGGTCTATGATTTGCATAAAATTATATCCTTAGAGAGATGAAATAAATGAAATTACATGTCAATAATGAGAGATATTTTGGGTTCATCAATCTTATCAACATAATAATCAATGGTAGGATTATTGGCTTTAAAACCATCAATCTAGCCCACTTACATGCAATATTAGGGATAGTTTTTTTTAAGATCCAAAGTTTAAGTGCTTGGTCAAAGAGATTAGAGAGACTCCTAAGGGATGATGAGGGGCTAATAACCAGGGTCAATAAAATTCTTGGCACCATGTAAGCCAATCTTAAAAATTCTATCACCTTAAGCATCATTTATGATGATGAGTACAAGCACAAAGTCACTTTGGTTATGCAATAAGTGACAAACAAAAGCTAAGGCTAAAGAAGTGAAAATAGCTGAATCATAGGCATGACCTTCACTGTTGAGGAAAATATTGTATAGTTTAGGAGCATTAAGGAGGCTATGGCTTGGAATGATAAAGAACTTGGTAACTTGGCTAATCAAGAGGATGTCTATCTCTTGAAGCCAGCTATTGATTTGGATATTTTCAAAGAGCAACATCAAAGAGATATAGAGATTCTCCAAGAGCAACATGAGAACCCTTCATCACAAGGCCCATTATTTAATTAATAATCCATTTTGTAAAACATTTTAATATTTGAATGTGGAATATTCCTTTATAAAGGCATTTGTTAGTTTGTTAACATATTTACCTATAGTTTAGTTTATATGGGAAAGAGAAATGTATTCTATAACTATCAAGAAGTATAGTTGTCCTTATCTTTTTAATGTGTAATCCTTTGATAAACTGGTATACTACCACAGTCTTCTATAAAAGTCAATATTACCATTTTGTAAGGGGAGGGAGTTATGAGCTAAAATTTGTATACTTTGAGAAATCAATATAAGCAAGGAATACTAAAAAACTGTCCAAGATTTTTTTTATTAATTGTCACATGGCTTCTCTCTCAATTGCTTATTCTAGGTTTTGAATTTAAATGGTTTTATGAATTTTGAATATGTATCTTTGATAAAGGGTAGCTAATTTGTGTTGAAGCTAGATTAGTTGAATTTTCTTAAACTTTATCTCATTTTATTTTCTCTACATTAGGATGCACAAATGTTATTT
Source organism: Torreya grandis (assembly GCA_037957365.1). Lineage (NCBI taxonomy): Eukaryota > Viridiplantae > Streptophyta > Pinopsida > Cupressales > Taxaceae > Torreya > Torreya grandis. Next base: position 448,948 of record JARHVA010004797.1, on the reverse strand, counting down.
GAATGTAGTAGTAAACCTTTAAGGCAAAGTTAGTTCATACTTGTATCCTTTCATATTTTCCTGAGATACTTGCCTAGTATATGGTGTGCTTTCATAATTTTATAATTTACATTATATATTGATTTGATGCAATTCCACTTGAAATGTAACCTTGCCATGATGTTTAAGGTAAAGATAAGCAATCACATACTTTATTTCTACCCTACCCTTCCTTTTCCTTCTTTCTTTGATAAAATCACTTTAGTCTAGATCTCATTTTAAATATTCACCTAGATTAGTCATTAGTGCATAACTTTGATCATAATTCACTAAGATTATCAAGGGTAATTTAAAACTCAAAAGGACCATAGTGGCTCCCAACCATAAATTAGTATAAATTTGTGGAACAATTTAAATTTCTCTACCTCTATTTAACCACAGGTAACTAGATTACCCAAAACCTACTACTCATGCCATGAATTCCTAGAATTATAAAATGAGAACTGTTATTAAACACTAAGATAACCTATGATACATGTAGAGACATCAACAAGATGAGCTTTGTTGGCACTAAAAGGAGGGCCTCTTGGTGAATTTGTTGAATCTTTGATAGTTCTTGGGTGTTTTGACCAAAGGATGGTGTTATCTTTACACTTTTTCAAGATTATTGGCTCAAGAGAATAAATATCACTAAATTTTTTAGTATTTGACCCATCTTTGTGTTTCATGTAGATAAAGATCAAATATCTTTGAGGTTAGATGCCTAATTCTGATAAAAATAGCTTAAGATCTAAAAATCCACAATATTTGAGATTAGAATAGCGTATTTTGATCAAATATTGGTATATCTTTCATAGATCTAGGTTCATATGGGCTTAGAATTGTGAAGGTTAACCATATTTACATAATTGGACACTTCTTTTATCTAACTTAGTTAAACTTTGATGCCCTCTATTATTTTATACATATATCTTTACAAAATTATTTTAATGTGCAAATCTGAGTCCTATTCTTTGTAAACATTATTTTGACACATCATATTTCAAGCATGATCTAAAATTCTTAGGCTATAACTGTTAATAATCTAGAGTAGATCACACTTTAAAATAAGAGATCCCCTGCTTGAGTTGGAAGTCCATAAGAGAGCAAGAAGATACAAAGGTAGACATAGGCATTCAAATTATTCCAACTTTACCAATCCAAGGTACTCCTAAGTTAAAACTTCATCAATGTATGTATTAGTTAGGAAGTTATCCTATCAATATATAAGGTATAATCCATGACCTCCCTCATAATTCTAAAAATTATTTTCCAACTTTTAGTCCTAGTGGTATTGTAACAATAAAATAATATGTTATATCATTTAAGGTTGCATTAAAATTATAAAATGTATTTCATGAAGATGTAACATGTAGATTTTTCCCTTTCACATTTAAAGTTGTTGCATATGAGTGGTTCCTAAAACTACTTGATGATTTCATCACCACATGGGATAAATTCAATAACATCTTCATTGGCCAATTTGGTAAGATCATTAGCGCCTATGTCCTATACCAATAATTTACCACCTTGAAAAGGGTTACCAACAACTTATAAGAGGTTTCAATGCTAGGTTATAGACTATGTACAACATAACCATTGAACCTTATAAGCTTTATTAGGTTGTGGCCTTGGAAATATATATAAAGATGATCTTGATCCCATGGTCTCAGTGTTCATAAAGAGACCTGTAGGTCTAATGAACACATTATATTTAACTTATGATAAGGCTATAATCATTAATGACCAAATACAACATCAGTGTCAGATGGCCTACTCTGTTCCCAATGTCAAGTCACATATGCCTACCTTGAATGTATTTCCTAATAATAAATAGAATGTACCCACTCTCAACAAACTCCCAAATCTAAACCAATTACCTCTAAGACATGCTAATCCTAACCAGAATTTGGGGTTATTGAATCACCCTGCTAATAGTGGATTTAATGCAACTGATCAAAGGGCCTTAGTACCAATAAAAACAAATTTCATAATTTAAAAACCCCTAAAAGTGAGAATGAGTCCATTCTAAAAATGGTCCAATAATTGAACATTGACTTCCTTTACCTATAAAAATAAGTTAGTAATACTAGATAAACTTATGGTAGGAACTTGTCTTTCCAAAGGTTCAATATACCCAATAATAGGTTTAATAATGATAGTTTCCACAACAATAATAATAATGAATCCTCTTATGAAAATAAGACAATGGATATTAATCTCCTTGACATTGCTTTGCCTAGTTATTATAGAGTTTATTATATTACTAAACATGGTGAGATTGATTACATTGAGTTTTGTAATGCTTTTGAGGAATTTCAAGAATATTTTGACACTTTTGAGGTAGTTCCTAACAAAGATAATGGTTCAAGTACTTCAAGATCCAGTCCTACTAACCAAACTTTCATGGTGGAGATATTTGATCTCCCCTTTCAAGATGAAAATGAGCTTGATGATGTTCCTGAAGACATATCCTCTAAGGAACAAAAAATAGAGGTAGCCTTTGACTACTACTCCTCCAAACAACTTTTGTACTCCTTTGGATACCACTTTAGACAATAATCCAGAGCCTCCAAAGGGAAGTATTTATAAACTTGGTGTAGATGCTTCCAATCCTTACAATAGGATTGGTTATAATATTGTAGAGGACATGAATACAATAAAAGATAATATTAAATTGTATGAATTAACACAAATCATAGAATAGAGAGACCTATTGATGGAATCCTTGTCCAAAAAATCTAGCAAGATGACCAAGACTAATAATTCTAATGTAGTTTTGTATAAAGATAAAATAGAGTACCCACCCTTCTTACTTATAGTCAAAATGTTTGGTAAAAACTTGTATAACTATTTGTTGTATTCTAGTGCCTCTACAAATATTATGCCTGTAGGAATTTGTAAGCAACTTGATTTGACCCCCATTAAGTCTGATAGGGTTGTCACATAATTAGATAAGTCTAGGGTCAATGTGGTTGAAGAATTGTTAAATTTCCATATGCAATTAGCTTTAGAGACAAGAGTCCAACAATTTATAGATATCTAAGTAATAGATATCCCTGATGCATATGTAATACTTTTAAGTAGAGAGTGGACAAAGGCTCTAAAAATATATATGCCCATATATTGTTCACACCTATGGATACTTTGGAAGGGATTTCCCAACCAAATCAAATTTGAAAGGGAACCAAGGATGAAACATATGATTATAGTGTATAATGTTATCAATGAAAGGGTCAACATAATTGATTTTGATTTAGGTGTTTTCACTGTACAAACTTCCAAGGTTTTTATCCTAAGATTCTAATGGTGTGCTTGTGTTATGGAAGTTACATTTTGATGGGGCTAGGTGTAAAGCTAGATATAGGGTATGCATTGTTATAATTGACCCTATTGGTAATAAATACCATGCTTCTTATAGACTTTATTTTCCTTGCATAAATAACTTTGTAGAATATGCATTCCTCATCTTAGGTCTATAATTTTTCATAAAAAATAAGGTCAAGGAACTATTAGTTTATGGTGACTCATAACTAGTAGTAAATCAAGTATTATTGCAATCTATCATACCTCAAGAGGTACAAATTCAAAGTTTGAGATCTAGTGGAATATTTTGATGCCTTCAATATTGTTTATGTCCTAAGGGAATAAAATAAATATGTTGATGAGCTTGCCCCTACTATAGCTAATTTCATGCCTGACCAGAATTCACCCAACTTTAGCATTGAGCTTATACCTTACCCTTATGTCCTAGATAATGTGAACCATCTATAAATATTTAATGATGACTAGAAAATCTTAAACTTCATGACTAGTTTAAGAGTATTTGAAGCTCAGATCATTGATGAGGCTGATGAGAATGAGTTTAAAAAAGGCAAGTTTAATGGAAAAGTCATTCAATTGAATGAAAACAAGATCCATAAAGGGATGATTGCTTTATAAAGATTGTTTAATCAAGATAAGTTTTCTAAAATTCTTAAGATTCCTAAGGTAAGTAGGAAGGATTACAATCCAATTGATCTTAGACCTCAAGATCAACCTCAAATGGTTAACATTGGAAAGGCTTGCAATAGTTCTATAAATAAGAGAGCCAAAGAGTTGTTAAAAATATAAATATGTCATAGCTTGGTCATATGATGAATTAAATATATTTGACCTAAGATTCATCACCTATATTATACCTCTTATAGAAATTTGGAAACCCTTTAGGTAGAAACAAAGAACTATGAACCCTATCCTAGAACCCATGATCTTTAAAGAGGTCACGAGACTTTTAGATACTAAAATAGTATTTCCTATTAGGCACTCTATTTGGGTGGCTAAATTGGTGCTAGTTAGAAATAATAATTGAGATATTAACTTGTGTATTGATTTTAGAAATCTAAATAAGGCATCTAAAAATGATAATTATCCTCTTCCTTCTCTTGACCAGGTAATACAAGTTGTTTTAGGTTCAGCCATGATGTCTTTTCTTGATGGTTTTTAAGGATACAATTAAGTGTTGGTTGACAAGGAGGATATAATGAAGACAAAATTCACAATTAAGTGGGTCACTTTTGCATAAAATATAATGCCTTTTGGACTAATAAATGTAAGATCCACTTTTTAAAGGGCCATGAACCATGCCTTATATGGCCTGATTAGTAAGTGCATTATAATTTACATGGATAATCTAATTATTTTCTTTAAGAATAGGGAAGACCATTTCATGTATCTAAAACAAGTATTTGAAAGGTGCAGAAGGTATAGGATCTCCCTAAACTCTAAGAAGAGCATTTTTTGTCTTAAAAAAGGTAGATTTTTAGGCCATGTTATCACTAAAGATGGAATTTCCATAGACCCTAAAAGAGTCAAAGATATATCCAAGATAAAGCCTCCCAATAGTATATAAGAATTAAATTCATTTTTTGCAAAATAAACTTTATGATAAAGTTTATTTCTAGTTTTGTAGATATTGTCAAACCATTGAATGATATTCTTAAGAAGGATGCTAAAGTCTCATGGAATGATGAATCTAGGAAGGCCTTTGAGGACATCAAAAGTTCAATTAGCTAAATTCTAGTCTTGATTAGTCTTGAATTTTCAAAGTATTTTTAACTCTACTTTTTCTCCTCTGACCACACTATTGCTATTGTGCTAACTCAAAAAATAGAAGGATCTGACCATCCAATTGATTTTATGAGTACTAATTTGAATAATTCTAAGTTAAATTACCCTTTGATTGATAAAAAATCCCTTGCATTAGTTAAAGCTATCAAGAAATTTAGGCACTACATTTTTAGGAATAAAGTGTATGCCATTTTTCTAGACCTAGCCACTAAGATAATGCTAAGCTAATGTGAAATTGGAGATCAAAGAGTTAATTAGATGTATATCCTCCAATAATATGACATAGAAATGAAAACTACAAAACTAGTACGGTGTCAGGGTTTGATTCAAATTATTGCCAATACTAGTCCTAAGCTGAGTATTGAGCAAGTTGATCATCAAAGCTTCCAAGTTATTAAATGGTATGAATCCATTATTGACTTTCCAATTAATGGCACTTGTCTTGTAGGGATAACCAAGGAGAAGAGAAGAGATTTAAGGCTCAAGATAGCTCATTACCTCATTAAAAATAGAGTCCTATACTAAAAACAACTTTGAAGGAGTATATATAAGATGTGTTTCTAAGGAGGAATCCATTGAGGTAATGATAACTTTCCATGAGAAGATAGGATGTGGGAGTATATGAGGAAGAACAACAACCCATAAGATCCTCAAGATTAGCTACTATTGGCCTACCATCTTGAAATATGCTCATAATCATGTAAGAGAATGTCATTCATGCCAAATATTTAACACATAGGAGATAAAAGTAGTAATGCATTTGCAATTGATAATGATTGATAAACCCTTTGCCCAAAGGGGACTAAAATTTTTAGGGGTAATCAACCCAAACTCATCAAAAGTTCACAAGTATGTTATAATAGATACTGACTATTGCACAAGGTGGATTGAGGCTATAGCCACCAAACAATGTAGAATAGAAGATGTGATCATGTTTTTAGAAGAAAACATATGAACCAAATTTGGGACTCTAGTCTCTTTGGTATGTGACAATGGGTCAACATTCATATCTATAGAGATGATAGAATGGGCATATGACAACATCATTGTCCTCAAGTTTTCATCCAACCATTATCCTCAAGGTAATGGAGTATTTGAGTCAACAAATAAAAACTTGATGAAAGACATTAAAAAGTCTTCTATAGATAAACATAGGACATAACATAAGATTCTTATGTATTCCCTTTAGGCAAATAGAAAAAGAGCCAAGCAGGGTCTTAAAACATCTCCTTTCTTGGTAGTATATAGATAGAGCCTATATTTCCCATCACACTCAAGCTTCTAACCTACAAGTTTATGCAAGAGTATATGGAAGAAGACCAAAAAATTATAAACTAAAAGCTATTGGACATTAATTAGATGGAGGATGCATGAGAAAAGGATTTTTAGAACTTTAGTAGATACTAAAATATAGTAGAGAGGTGGTTTAATAAAAGATCAAAGATCAAGGTGTCTAGACAAGGGGACTTGGTTCTTCTCTAGGATAAAGCATCTGAGCCCAAGGGAAAACATGGAAAGTTCACACCTCTGTCAGTTAGAACCTATCATATTGTACATATACTTGGAGATAACACCTTTAAGCTCAAATATATACACATAATAGAGTTCACACTACCCGCCAATGGATAAAATGTCAAGCACTATTTCCATACAACTCCTCTTGGGGTCTTTAAGGATTAAATCTGTAAGATAATTAGAGTCAGTGTATGTAGGCTAGTTAGTTTCCTTTAGCTCTTTCTTCATTTACTTTATTTATACATAAATATGTATATATTTGTTTGCTTCTCTTTTTTATTTCTTATTTTTTGTTTTTTATTATGTATTTGTTTCTTGTTTCTTTGTTATATTCTTTTAATAAGTCTTTTTGGAAAACCCTCAGCTCAATGTTTTTTAGTTTGCTTGAAACTCTAGAAGTTCATAAATTTTGATATGAACCCCATACATATGTTTACCATGGATTTGAGATAGGATTTTGATGTTATGATTTAAATAAATTGGTAAGGACCCATGAATAAGTCAACCATTCCATAAGACCTTAAATATTGTCTTAAAATGAACTTGTTTTTAAGAATAATTACACATGTAAAATGAAAGCTCAATCCATTAAGGTATAGTAATGCTTGAACTTAACAAACATCATTTCTTGGGATAAAGGTTACAACCATAGATGATTATCTAATAATTAAACACTTGAAAAAATACTTAAACCTAGCTACCTTGGTCCCCAACCTTTGTTGAAATCCCAAAAGACCAAAAAATATTCAAAAAATAAGAACTTATTCAAAATCAAAAAAATTTCAAGCAAACGTGATTCTGGTAATCTCCATCAGGGCTATGGATGCCTAGTTAGTAGTGGATCAAGGCCATGAGTAGAACTAAAGGCATCTCTATCAGGGCTATGGATGCTTAGATGGTAATAGATTAATGCCTAAGCCTTCCCTAAACTAGAATCATGGTTCTAAATGAATATCTAAACATGTAGTTATTGTTAATGATTAAAGGTATGAAATATGGAAGTTGTCTCCTAAATCCCATGGAAAATAGTAAGTGGAATAAAATAACACAAACAACATAGCCATGTCTTGATGTGTGATCCTAATTCTAGACATGAAAGGTTTATTTCAACATTGAATTGATCTTGATAATGGAATTGGTAAAATGGATTGAATGACCTAGTTATTTGTCTAAATCATAGTGTCTAAGTTCTAACACATTTCTATGTTCCTCTATAAGTCACCATTTTTTGAGGTCAACATACCCCCATTTCTCAAAAATAGGTACCTTTATGATTATTTCAAACCTTATCACTAAAATCTTGATATTTTACACTTTATTAAAATTTGAAAATCACCCATGCCTAATGAAACTATCTCATTTATTCATGGTTTTATTTTAAACTAACCTAATGTTTTTAATAGTTGATCCTCATATCTTAAATTTCATGTTTTATGGATCTCCCTTCAATGTATCATCCTTGAAATTTACAAATTATCCATGTTTAAATTTTTTATAGTCTCTAATTTATGGTAGCTCATAGTTGGATTCATGTGATAAAACCCTCCTTCAGCAAACCTTAGCCTAGATATTTAATTAAAATTTTGGTAGGAACATTTTTTAGGGAACATTTTTTAATTAAAACTAAAATTAAGCCTAATTTCTTTGCTAAGGCTTGGTCATATTTCTCAACATAACCAAAACCTTAGCCTAAAAATCATGCATTGGTCCTCTATTAATTTACCCTTTTCATTCCCTATGTTCAAAACATGGTCTAATGTTTATGTTTGTAGGGTATTTTATCTAAGCATGTCCCCTTTATCATAACCTCAGCCAAAAAATTTAAACCTAAGGCCCCATTCATATTTATTAACACAAACGTGACCTTGGTCTTAAAAGTTTAGCTTAAGTTCTTATTAACTCACATCCTAATTTAATCCCCTGGCTTCTTTGAAAATACAATGGTCCACGCTTTATCATGAGAAATAATCTAATAGAGTAAAGAAATCTTGACAAACTTAAATATTTGATCCATCATAACAATCAAGTGTAAGCACTCAGATCAAGATTGATGATCCATGTTTAAGTGGGACCGAGGATCAACTGATATGAAGTAATCATTAAAAGTTAAAAGACCCCTCCTATCAGGTATAAACATAGCTTAAGTTTTATCTTAAAGTCTTATTATACTTATTAATAAAATTAAACCTTAGGATAAAACATATGCTAAGTGTAAGAATCGAGATCGATCGATGGTCTGCACCTCATCACATAGACTAATCCAATAGAGCATATCAAATATAGGGTCTATGGACCAAAAGGGGTTTTATGAGCTTAAAATTGATGTTCTCATGACCATGATTTGATGTCTATGAGACTATCAAATTTAATCCCATTAAACCTAATGATTCACTAACTTAAATATGACATTATCATGATCATTATTTGATGTCTGCAAGGCCATCATTGATGTCCATGAGACCATCAAATTTAAGATAACCAATTATTTTTTTTAGACATAAGGGCATGTTTTAAAATGTTTCTAAAAGCTTATAGATTGAATTGTAGATTAATGGGACCCCTCTTTAGATGCTCAAACACTTGGGATCTTTTAAATTCAAATAATAAAATGATCTTATGGTCTAAATACATGAAGACATAGACTTAGTCTAAGTCTATTTCCTAAGGTCCCAATTGAATTTGTTTAAATTTAATAAACCTTAGGCTAAGAGACTTATATTAAGTCTTATTTTAAAAGTTTTTTGTGACAAAACATAGAATAAATGTTTTTAACCTAAGTTTTTATCATGTTTAATAATGTGATAAAACCCTAGGTTAAAACTTAGCATTTGGTCCTTATATTATTTGGCCCCTTTGGACATGTTCTAAGAACTTAACATAAATATTTTAGCCTAAAGTATATGTTGTGTTTATTAACACAACATAAACCTTAGATTAAAATATTTATCCTGGGTACCCTTTCTTTGGATTCTAAAAACTTAGGATAAAATACTTTATCCTAAAGTTTATAACGTGTTTATTAAACATGAAATAAACCTTAGCCTAAAGTATTTAAGCCTAAGTCCCTTCTTATGTCATGAAACTGATTAAAGTTCTCACCCTTATGTAGGATCAATAGACCACACTTCATCATGAAGATTGATCAGATGGAGCCAAAGACCCGATGAATCTAATGTGTTTAATTCATCATACCAATCACATGTATTATTTTGGATTAAGATAAATGGTCCACACTTGCTTGCAAGAGGATGATCAAACAAAGCGTAGCTACTAGATAATTTTAAATGATCCCCAAAGCCCTATGGGATTGACATATGGAAAGCACACATTCATTACATAAAATTCAAATCCCAAAAGGCCCATGAAAGCACAAAGTATCATAACTACAAGCCCTGACATAAATTAGCTAGTTACTCTCAAGCCCCATCATCATGATCAATGTTCTATGTTGATCTATAAACAAATATACAATAATATGAAAGAGAAGTTGTATTTTTGAAAGACAAAGGCTAGTACCTCAAGGCAGTTATGAAAATTGTTATGAAAATTGTCAAATGGATGCCACACAAGCACAAAAAGACATAATTAAAGATTTTATGTGCTCAAAAAGGCAAAGGTATAAATTCTTGGGTCTTAATCAAATACAAGACATGAATGAGCCTAAGTCCAAATTATCATTTCCATTAAAGCTTTAGACTAGCCCTAAATATCCATAAAATCCCTAATCTAAGCTTGGATCAATCATAATCAAACTAAGAGAGTTCAATTGTAATCTAAGTAAGAAAAAATTGACCTAGATGCTACTTGCAATTCATTTGGTAAGAAATTTCAACTTTCACAATAATGTCATCTCACAAAAAACAATAAAGGGATGAGACATAGTTATATTTGACCTCAAATAATGAGGGAAGAATCTTTAAGGACACGGACCTAGATACTATAGCTTTGAACAATGGGAATAGGAACTGATCTAAACTCTTTTTGACCATTAACAAGATGTAAGCTCTTACCATAGAGGAACAAAAAAATGCAACAATTATATGAAGGTCCAATGACCTAGTGTCCATCCAAATGGCTATCCTACACTATGCTACAATCAAGCCTAAGGTAATACATTACATTGATGTCCTTGCTCCTCTTTTCTAGGATTGTAAAATTAAAAATGATTAGATTGTATATGAGTGTAGTTTTAAGAAAATAGAATACATTTCGCCCTTTCTTTTGAGAGATAGTACAGACTATGTAATCCCTAAATAGATGTACCCACCACTAAAAAGTGGGCTAGAGAGCATAATATAAACATGATCTTGGATATATGCTGCTTACTGGGAACTAAGTAATCCAAGACCCCATAAGCAAAATACCAATTGTTCAATTTAGGGAGGGGATCAAGATAATAATGACCTTACTGAATAGGTTATGTGGATTCCCATCCACCATGCATATTGATAAGTTATGGGTGTCATATGTTTACTTCATGGTTGAGAAGGGATTCATTCCCCCATTGGGTGAGATGATCAATATCCATTTTAAATCACAATTCATAGCCATCAACAAGAAAATAGGCAAACACTTTTACATGATATCCTATATGCTTGATGCCATTTGAGCCTCCACCTAGATCCCAAAAATTAAGAATTGGTCACCTAATAAGAGACCTACTATCTCCCATCATTATTCCAAACTCCACATATTCAAATATAGACATAACATGTAGTTCATATGCGATTATGTTTATCTAGGCCTAGTAGAAGACATCACAAGAATCCCCATGAATATGGTCATCCCATTGATTAAGAAATATGTGTAATTGATAGGGGACATATGGTTGTACCCTAATTACATAGTGACAAGGATTGAAGGTAATTTGACACAACCCTATAGGTTACCCATCTATATGCTAACCAATATATGAAAACAATAAGTGGCCTACTAGCTTCTTCATAGTATAGATGGATTTCGTAAGGAGAAAATTAAAGGCCTCCCCCATCCCTTTCCTTTGATAATCAACAAAATTATGTTGCAAAATTGGGAACATGTAAATTTTATTTCCAAATGCAGGGAATCTTTCACCCTATAGAAATATGATTTGAGACAAAGGGACCCTAATGGGTTGATCACCAAACATATAAATTCCAAAGCCATAAACAAAGCATATGAGTATTAGCCTAGGGTCCATGACCCATTCTACATTAGGTCCTTTGGTTTCCTAGAGGTATTAGATAGACTTAAAAGTTATAACATCAAGCTTGAGCCTAGGTTGGATAGGGGAGATGGCAAACCACCAAGTGAGATATAGAAAATTTGACCCTTACAATATCACCTATTAACTAGACCCTCTTCTAGGCCTACTCTAGAGAAACCAATAATATAACCCTAGGCACAAATAACATAAGGAGATAGTAAAGAGAAGTTGGAAGAGAGACCTAGGGAAGCCTCATCTTCAACCCCACCTAAAAGACTAATGTCTCTTATAGATTACCTAGATATGATTTCATTAGAAACTAATGAGATAGTAGATGATGCACTTAAGGTGCTTGCTAAATCTTATGGATTAGAAGATGAGGAAGAACAAACTGAGAAACCCCAAGCCCAAGCTGAGGAAATAGAGCAAGATAAAGGGAAAGAGGTTGATTTGGACCTCATTCCAATTATACTCCCATAGAAAAGGAAAGCTAAATTTACATTGGTCCTAGTTGGGAGAAATAAGCCCAGGTTGACCTTCACCCACCCTATGAGTGAGTTAAACTTATTCAATGATGAATACCCCATTCATGAACCCATTATCTCTAAATATTTTGATTATGGGAAGATACATAAGATTCACACTTTATCCCATTCCTAGTCCTTGACCCAAGCAATTCAAATTGATGTTCATGAACAAATCAAGCCATGGATATTAGCTTTGATGAAAGAAGAGGAAGAAAGAAGATTAGTTTCCACAACAAGATCAAGTGGCACACAAGTATATACTCCAAAATCCTCCAATATGACACAAGTAGATACTTTCAAGCCTTTTAAGATCATAGAGTCATTAACCAGTGTATAATTCAATCTAAAAATAGTAGGATTGGAGAGGGTGATAACTAAAAAGGCCATGGTTGGAGGTGAGGAATTTACCATTCAAAGAGTTGAGCCCTTTATTGGTCTAACCCCCATTTGATGTTAGAAGTATAGTGAGCATCCTATCCATGAGAAGGACATAAAAGGACTATTTGAGGTTCATTCAACTAAGTTCAAATTAAGCATTAGGGGTATGAAGTAGAATATACATAACTTGGATAAATAAAATGAGAATCCAGAGATCCTAGCTATCTTATCAATCCCTAAGGTAATAATAAAGATGTCTGAGACATCCTTATTTGACATGTTTGACTCCTTGAAGTCAATGAACCTCAGGTAGGATGTATTGACCTAGTAAAGTGAGATAGCTAGAGGATTGGTGGCCTAGTGGTAGGTGTAGAGGACAAAATAAGATATCTTTGATGAGTGTAATTTAACCCTTCATTTAATCAATCTTTTATATTTATGTTTATCAAATCAGGGCTATTGTCCAAAGCTATTTTTAGTAAGGTTTATGGTTGTAAATTTATAATCTGGTCTTGGGGGAATTTTTATGTTTCTAATCTAACTTTTACCAATGAAATAATTCTTCTAAGATAATTACTTCACACACTTGTTGAAAGAAGAGATTAATCATTACACTAACTAATTCAATCCTTTGCTTGAAATTAAATCACCCTTAATCTACTTGCTTGAAAATTTAAATTTAAATCTAATTCACACTTTGCTGAAATTGTAAATCTAAATATAATTAACACTTTGCTGAAACTATATATCTAAATCTAGTTCACACTTTGCTTATAAATGTAAATTTAACTCTTCATTCACACTTGCTAGAAAAATGAAATACTATTGAAATGTAAACCCAGAATTTATTATTTTATGAATGACTAAGACATGCAATGATTGAAGATACTTTGATCATCTAATAATGGAAAATTGACTTAACATAAATATAAATACCATACAAAAATTATTGGTTCCAAGGAGACTAGGCCCTTTCTCTTCTTAGAGTCATGAACAAATTTTACTCAATACTAAAAGATGGAATGATTTGTATTAATTAATAGAAAGCTAGAACATTTAAAATATATCTAAAATTGAGTGTAATAGTTATTCATCCCTTTTTTAGGTAGAAGATTTACATATTTATGCTAATATAATTAGACTAAAAATAGTATGCAAGAAAATAAGACTTCTTAATCAATCAATTCATCCTCAAAATAGGAGATTTAGATTGATCAAGATGCTAAAAATCTATTTATCTTGATAAGATAGTTATATTATCCCTATAATAGTTTTAAGGTCTTAATATATCAAGATTAAATCCTGTTAAAATAAGAGGCAAGTATTTCATTGATGTGATTCTAGCTAGAGTATTCTTCCTTTTTAGATTATCTATAAACTCTTTTGTTTGTTAAATTTTAGATCTGTAGAGTCCATAGATTTTGGACTGATAGAGTCCATAGATTTTGGACTGGTAGATTCCATAGATTCTAGACTGGTCGAGTCCATAGGTCTTAGACTGGCTGAGTCCATAGCTTTAAAAAACTAAGGTCAAAATTAAAACTTCTCTAAGATGCTATTTCTTCCATCCTTCCTATGTATTCTTCAAAACCAAAACACTAAAACATGTTACTTATTAGGTATACATGAAAAAATGGTAATTCAACCTTTGGTTTGACATAAATGATATAAATTAGCTATTTTCCAAGCAACAATTATCTAAAGGTCTATGATTTGTATAAGATTATATCCTTAGATAAATGAAATAAATAAAATTCCATGTCAATAATGAGCCATATTTTGGGCTCATCAATCTTATCAACATACTAATCAAGGGTAGGATTAGTGGATTTAAAACCATCAACTTAGACCACTTAAATACAATATTGAGGATAGTTTTTTATAAGATCCAAAGTTTAAGTGCTTGGTCAAAGAGCTTAGATCGACTCCTAAAGGATGATGAGGGGATAATAGCCAGAGTAAAGTAACTCCTTAGAATCATTTTGGCTAATATTACAAAGTCTATCACCCTAGGTATCATTTATGATGAAGAGTAAAAACACAAAGTCACTTTGGTGATGCAATAAGTGAGAAGCAAAATCCAAGGCTAGTCTGGAAGTGACAATAGCTGAATCATGCGCATTATCTTCACTACCAAGGAAAATATTGTAGAATTTAGGAGCATCAAGGAGGCTATGGCTTGGAATGATAAAGAACTTGGTGACTTGGACAATCAAGAGGATGTCTATCTCTTGAAGCCAACTATTGATTTGGAGCTTGTCAAAGAGCAACATCAAAGAGATATGGAGATTATCTAAGAGAAACATGAGAACCCTTCATCATAGGGCCCATTATTTAATTAATATTCCATTTTTTAAAGCATTATAATATTTTAACATGGAATATTCCTTTTTAAATGCATATGTTAGTTTTTTAGCATATTTACCTATAGTTTAGTCTATTTAGGAAAGAGAAATGTATTCTATAACTATAAAGAAGGATAGTTATCCTTATCTTTATACATGTGTAATCCTATGATAGACTGGTATAATACCTAAGTCTTCTATGAAAGGTAATATTACCATTTTTTAAAGGGAGGGAGTTTTGAGATAAAATTTGTATACTTTGAGAAATCAATATAAGCAAGGAATGCTAAAAATTTTGTCCAATATTTTTTG
This sequence comes from Torreya grandis, assembly GCA_037957365.1. NCBI lineage: Eukaryota > Viridiplantae > Streptophyta > Pinopsida > Cupressales > Taxaceae > Torreya > Torreya grandis. The sequence continues at coordinate 433,559 of JARHVA010004797.1, read as the reverse complement.
TATTAATTCTCACATGGCTTCTCTCTCAATTGCTTGTTTTAGGTCTTGAATTTGAATGGTTTTATGAATCTTGAATATGTATCTTTGATACAAGGTTGCTGATTTATGTTGAAGCTAGATTAGTTGAATGTTGTTAAACTTTGTCTCATTTTATTTGCTCTGCATTAGGATGTGAAAATGTTATTTAAATTCACTAGTAAACCTTTAAGGCAAAGTTAGTTCATGCATGTTCAGTTAAAATGAAACCTTGTCATGATGTTTAAGGCAAAGATAAGCAATCACATACTTTCTTTCTGCCTTACCCTTTAATTTGCTTCTTTCTTTGATCAAATCACTTTAGTTTAGATCTCATTTTAAATATTCATCTAGATTAGTCTTTAGTGTATAAATTTGATCATAATTCACTAAGATTATCATAGGTACTTCAAAATTCATAAGGACCATGGTGTCTCCCAACTATCAATCAATATAAATTTTTGGAATAGTTTAAATTGCACTGCCTCTATTTCACCATGGGTAACTAGATTACCCAAAACCTTATACTCATGTCATGAATACCCACAATTATACAATGAGAAGTGTTCTTAAACACTAAGAGCCCCTATGATACACATAGAGGCATCAACAAGGTACAATCATAATAAACAATTTTATGGTAATTAAATATAAACATATTAGTTTGTACTTGTATATATATAAGTGTACTAATAATTTCTCATTTATAAGATAATAGGAAGTTGGAGGAAGATGTGCATTTTAATTCATATGTAGGTATAAGGATTACTCATAGTTTCTTGTGCTTCATGATGTTAAAATGGATTAGTAGAAATCTTAAGCTTAGCATTAGGTTATGTTATTGAAAAATTAATAGGGGTGTTATTAACATTAAACTCAATAGTATTATTTTCAAATATGTCTTGGATTTTATATTTTAAACCAGAGCATCATGTGCATATATATCAATCACAATATTCATTGATATTGAAACTCTTTGGTTGTGTCTTTATCATGTTAATATCCATAATTTGAGGAAGGGACTTGATTTTTTAGTCAAGCAATTTTTGAAAAAAATTATGAGGTCCTTATAATCATGAAAATTGCCTTTGTGAAGGAGTAGAATGAACAAACCTTTTAGTAGGCTATAAAATTGCATTAACATATATTTTAGCATCATTTTTAATATCATTAGTCTTAGCTTTAAAAGTTGATTTTATTTAAAATTTACCGTTAAAATATGTTTTAGGATTAATCACCTACTTAAATATTCATGTAAATAATATTGACATCACGTTCTTTGACCATATGACACATGACATCAAAAGGCTAAAAATGTTTGAATGCAATAGACTCTTGGATGGCTATAAGTAGGATTTTTTAAAATATATTTTAATTCCTTTTCATCCATAAGGATTTTAGTTTTTTAAAGCTTATAATGAAACACATAGTCACTAATGGTCTCATTAAGTCCTTTTAGTTGTGTAATTTAAGCATAAGATACCTTATCACTAAATTTGATAGAGAAATAAGCTAAGAATTGATCATCCAAAGGATTGAAATATTTTACTGATTAACTAACAAGGTCATAAAACCATCACAATTCATATTCTTTGAGGTTCTTAAGAAATAACATTGTTATTAAATTATCATTAGACGCATAACCTAAACATGTTGCATGGAAGGCTCTAAGATGTTGTTTTGGATCATCTTTACCTTCATATAGTGCAATATTAGGTTCAAAAATTCTCACAAGAAAGGGATAGTTATAAATATATAAGGTAATAGGGTTATGTAATAGTGATTTAGATTTCATGGTATGGCCTACTATGTTATAACCTTGTGTTATTTTAGAAATATTGTCTAGAAGATCAAAAAGTTATTATATGAATAGTTAGTTTCTAAGATTGGTAGCAACATTAGATAGCTTAGGAATAGATGGTATTACAATATTTATAGGCCTAAGAGGATCATAAGAGAGATTATGGTGCATGATAATATCCATGTAAATATAAGGAGTAAAGTGTGGTGTCTCCATGGTAGGTATAGTAGGCATCACTTGTGTAATCATAGTTGTAGACACGTGAATATAAGTAGAAGGAATGGTAGTATGAACACCTAATGTAGGATGTAGTCCTTTAAATTTTGGATTAGTATTATTTAAAATATCATCATGTGGTTCCTAAAGTTTTCTCTTTAATTGTTTTTGCATTTTTAGTTGCTAGAATAATGTTCTAGAAAATAACTATGTCCTTCCCTTGTTTACTAACTATTTTTAAATAATAGTAAAGTCATACTTGTTTATGATCAAAATAATTAATATCATTAGGATGTATTTTACCATGATAATTATAATTATGTTCACTATGATCTTTATTATCTATTTTAATTTCAAACATACCATAATTAACAACATGTACATTTGCATCTATAGGTTCACTATCAATGTTTGTATCAAGAGAAGAAGCATCATGTAATTTATTAATTTAAATAATTGTAAATGGTACACAAAAATGTGATTGAATGAAAGTAATCTGAATACAACTAATTATAATACCACTTAATCTACTTCTTCTTCACATAGGTAAAAGGTAACTAACTTTCTTATATGACATAGAATGTATTAATGAAAAAACTAAGTAAACTTAGGGAATGTTAAAAACTAGACTTTTTCACACAAGAACGGGAAATCAAATACTAGATATAAAATTCAAACCCTGATAGGGGTAAAATCTAAAAACTTAAGATAGTCTAGTTTTTAGACCCTAGTGTAGAAGGAAACCTAGGTTTTTTGCGTTTAAATTAATGATCAGGTTTAGCAAAAAAAATTAATTATATTACACCTAAGGGTTTTAAAATAATTTAAACTATGGACTAATTTAAATTTTATAAAATATATCAATAAACATGATAATATAAATTAAATAGGGCTATTTGTATTGTGATAACTTGATTTATAAATAATAAATCAAAAGAGGGATCATGTACTTAGTTAATTATTCCTGCCTTTTACTTGAATAAGATGTCACTAAATATGTAAATTTTCTCTCTATGTTTATCAACTATTCAAATCAAAAACACTAGTTAAAAACTTGGTTGTATGTTGCCAACAAAGTCAGATGCTTGTGGTAAATGACATTGATAGGGTTTATTAATAATATCCCTATGCATATTAGGGGTTTAAAACTTTTAGAATCCCTATTATTTCATATAAAATTTTATTATGTGTGTGAAAACTTCTATTATCCTATTATAAAATATATTTTTTTCTCTTTCATCCCAACCCTAATTATGTTTGATCAACCATAATATTCCCTTAGAAATGGGTTAGTAGTTTGGGTTGGATCGACCCCAACCATTCATTTATAAATGGTAGAGCATTGTATATGTTATAATAACTTGAAGAGGGATAAAATTTCATGTAATTATACCACTTATGTGTGTGTAACATCTTGAATAATCTAACAATCAATGCTATATTTTGATCTTTAATTCTTAACACCATACAACTTTGACTTTTGGTATTTGGATTTCAATATATGGACTAATTAGGGGGATGCTCAAAAAAATTATATGTGTGTATGCCTATAGATAATTTTATAAGTGTTAGAATAAAAATTAATAATAGGTGGGTGGATAAATCTTCAATTTTTTTTTTATAAATTTCACTTAAGCAATCATGAACCATTCAAATAAGCATATAGATCTAGCATGCATAAACACCTATCAACATAAGCATGAAAAAAAATAGCACATCACATATGTGGGAAAACCTCAAGGGGAATAATACCCATGTATATATTAAAATGTAATATATTCCTATAAGACAAAAACCAAATTTAGTGAAGCACTTACTTAATGTGGAGCACCAACCCCAACTAGCTAAGCACCAAATTAACTAAGCTTTAGCAAGCACCAACTTGTAAAGAGGCACCAATACCCTAGATGACTCAGCACCAACTCAGCCACCTAATTATTTTTATCCCTTTTAGAATAATTTATTTCTCAACCCACTGATGATGACTACCTCTTCAGCTCTTCACACTCTAAGCCCTCTAAAACTACCTTCTAGGTATCTTCACTTAATTAGGTCTCTTCAAGACTGATAGGTCATATGACCTTGTACTCATACACAAAACCTATGTAAAATATTATTCATATATCCTATATAATCCTATTATGGTATAAAATACCTCTAAAATTTATATGTGTGTATGCCTATAGATAATTTTTTAAGTGTTAGAATAAAAATTACTAATAGGTGGGTGGATAAATCTTCAATTTTTTTTTTATAAATTTCACTTAAGCAATCATGAACCATTCAAATAAGCATATAGATCTAGCATGCATAAACACCTATCAACATAAGCATGAAAAAAAATAACACATCACATATGTGGGAAAACCTCAAGGGGAATAATACCCACGTATATATTAGAATGTAATATATTCCTATAAGACAAAACCAAATTTAGTGAAGCACTTAATGTGGAGCACCAACCCCAACTAGCTAAGCACCAAATTAACTAAGCTTTAGCAAGCACCAACTTGTAAAGAGGCACCAATACCCTAGATGACTCAGCACCAACTCAGCCACCTAATTATTTTTATCCCTTTTAGAATAATTTATTTCTCAACCCACTGATGATGACTACCTCTTCAGCTCTTCACACTCTAATCCCTCTAAAACTACCTTCTAGGTATCTTCACTTAATTAGGTCTCTTCAAGACTGATAGGTCATATGACCTTGTACTCATACACAAGACCTATGTAAAATATTACTCATATATCCTATATAATCCTATTATGGTATAAAATACCTCATTATACTCTACATTATGTTATTTTATTTGCTTGCACTCTCTATGCACAAATAAGACTAAAATTACCTTGTATTTATATAAGCCTCTTGCTCATATCCTTCTTGGTAGGCCATACATACTTAATAATTTTATTAATCTTTAAATATGTATTATAGCACATTTAATACATTAATCAATTATTTTAATATTTTGGTAATAGAATATAGGACCAAAACCTCTTTTAGGCCTCAAGGAGACCTAATTCAATTAGGCTTTCATTAGCACACATTACCCTTTGATATCCTTGTAACATTTTCAAACACCACACATGGTAGGAAAAATTAATATGTCACTAAAATATACCCATAATAATATCATATTAGGTCCATGATACATTTTATCTCCAATCACCACTTGAAGCATGTCATTAACACTATTCACAATTAGGCCTTTACATACCTACAAAGTTTGTCTTAAACTATTAAAGATAAAACACAAATTAGATAAAAAACCATGGTATTAAATAATATATAAATAAAATAAATGACTTAAGGTTAATCACCATTATATTTATACTTCACAACTCAGGGTAAAAGGACTCAAACACTTATTTGTAAATATGCCACTCAGAACTACCAGAACACTCCAAAACCTAGTCATGAACAACTTGAAATTCAACACCTGAAATAAAATTTCTCACATTTATAATTTTAAAATATCCTTTAATATATATATACCACTATTAAATATATAATTCATAAGGTATAATTTCAAATATTGGTCTTGTAAACCAATCTTTTGGCCTCAATATACACAATCAAACTAGAACCAAAAAAATCATTTTGGTTTCAATATTTCAACCTCTTACACTAAATTTAAATATTATAAAAAGCATTTATAGGACATAAAATTAAAAAATAATAACACTTTTTGCATTATATACTTCAACTTAGGGCATAGAGCCTCAAATACATCACTATAACTTGTTTACCCATAACTGCCAGTTTATCTTAAAACACAGTCATGGTGACAAAGACCTTCAACACCTATATGACCATTTCTAGAGAATTTTGATGAATTTAAATGATCATATGAGATAATTATACCATTATTATATATAAATATAATATGTTCAAATTAAAAAAATTAGTCTTGTAGACCAATCTCATGACCTTACATCTCATCTAAACTAGACAAGTCAACTTGTAAGCATCTTTTTCACTATTATCATTGTCCTCCAACACTCCTACAAAACATGATCATGTATTAAAAGTCTTGAAAAACACCTTCATGCACTAGTTTACATCAATTTTCCATTATAATACATCCCTAATAACCTTCTCACTACTACCTGGGTTTCTCATTATTTCCATCATTAGGCCTATTAGTGACTAGTTATCTTGGATAACTAGTTTAACACATTTGAGGGATAGAACATATACAAAAACCACCATGTAAATAAAATAAAAGTATCAATATTTAACCTTCATCAATTTGACTACTTTGACTTGGTAAAATCTAACTTCTATAACAAATCTCTAAAAAACTAGCACTTTCTTGTAAGGTCTACTCACACACCTAACAACTCAATCACACCTGGAGGTGCTTGGGAGTGTTGAATATAATCTCCAATATTTTTTAAAATTATTTGATACCGTTATAGGCTGTTTTGATCAACATACTTAACATCAGGTCCTTATTAGGGCTTTAGGATGGTTTAAGCCTATTTATACTCTTAATGATCATTCATAAATCATATCCCCTTAATCCAAAAACTAATTACTAAAACTGATATCTAGAACCCTTATCCATCTATGTAGATTAGGTTCTCATGAAGAGGTTTCACATGAAAATGAACACCTGAAAGTCTTTTTTGGGTTTGCATGCCTTCATTCTGTGTACTTGATAAACCTTAAACCCTCTTTTCATGCCTTTTCTTGCAAAACATGACCTAAAACTTTGTGAACATGCTTTACAAAACATATCATACCTTTTATAACACTCACATATCCATACTTGTCTTGGAAATATAACTCTTTACCCCATTAGGCCATACTCTCTTTATTTACTTGCTTAGACCTTGACCTTCTAACCATATTTGGCCTTGAAACTGACTTTCATTCCTCTTTTAATGCACTCTCCACCTCTCTCACATAATAAATACACTTCAAACATGCTTGAAAATTTTCATACATTCTTCATATGCCTTGAAAATAAATCATGATGCCTCATTAGACCATGTAGGGTCTAGAAATGGTTGAGTTACAAACTTGGACTGAAGGTATTACCCCTATAGGCTTAATTTGAAACTCTCATAAGTGATAAAATGTCTCATATTCATGATAGATAAACCTTATACATACATTCATGCATATTTGAATTCATTTCACTAGGCCACCAAGCTCATACCTTCTCACAAATATTTTACATGTCATGATTAGTACCATGACTAGGCTTCTCAAGTACTTGAAACTTGAAAACTGACCTTGAAACACTCCTTGATTCTTTTAAACCTTGATCAAATTCCTTACATGTTACTTAAACAATGTCATACCTCTACACCTACCTCTTCATGCTTATCATACACATGCTCATGATATGATTATGCTTGTTATGACTAGACTTCTCAAGACACATTGTCCTCAAGGACTAATACTCAAACATACTTACCTCAATGATGATATCAAAAAATAATATTAATAAAACAAAATTCTCACACAAATACAACAACATTGACAATAATCAATAGAAGAATCATTAGGTTACCTTTGAACTATCTCTCTCTCTCAATAGAAGAGACATTATCTTGCCTTCAAATTCTCTCATATCACATGGCTTCCTTGTCACATCAAACACACAAGATCATACATAAAATACCACTCACCATGAATGCTTTATTAGATTCACCTTGACATCAATATTGACATCAATGACAACACTTTTCAACAAACTCCCCCTTTTTTCATTGGTGGCAAAACATTCTTCAATTTGATCACTCTTATCCCCCTGTTATCACACTAGAGTGCACCCTATTTTAAGATTTGAAAAGCACACCCTCACTCTAGATAATACAATGGGAACTTATCAAATTTTGGGTGACTCTGTGATGAGAAGAACCTCCAAAGAGGGTTGGTTCCCTTTAGATTTATCAATTATATATGAACTATTATGATTTTTTGGGGTGAAAAGAGAAGAGAAACTAAAAGGAAATCCTAATTATAGGGGTGATACACTTAAATTGTTCATATTATCTAAATTTATTGAAATTAATGCACATATATAATCAATAAAACTCCCTATTTTTATCCTTAAGCATAAATATTTTAGATGAAGGGTTGAAAACCTCTTTAAATGATTTGTAGAAGGTGAGATAAAGAGAGATAGGTGAGGAAGGGACCTGATAAATGGAGATAAATATTACTTATATGCTGATGCATAATTAAAAAATCACTATTCTTCTATCAAAACTCAGATACAAAATAAAATCTTCTTTATTGATGTATGGTCCAGATTACAATTTCTCTTCAGCTGTAGGAATCTTTGAAAATTGAATTCAAAAAGCTAATATATAAGTCTAAAACCTTAAATAAAGCCAAAGTGGCATGGAAAATAGATAGATTAGTCTTATTAAATAATACTAAATCCTTTTACAATATTAAATAAAGTCTTTAAAATCTTCCAAGTCTTCAAAAATTGCATCTTCTTCATTTTTGGCATAGAATTAAGAAGTGGTGGGCCCATATTGAATTTTCAACCTTCCTTGCATGAAAATAATTCCATAAATTAGAAGATAACTCCATATTGAAAGTTATTTTAATTTATTTAAATTCCTTATCTTTCATGAAAATCATGGGAGATGCATGAAACTAGTCAAACTAGTCAACTGAAGATATTTGACCCTTAAGGACTAGTTAACTCAACTTGAGCTCAAATTGCATGAATTATGGATTGACATGAGAATGATATATCAACTTAAAAATTATATATCACATGTTTTAACTCCAAATTTATTACATTTTATATATTTTTAATGCCATTCTTTACTTGCTTGATTAACCAATTAAGCCTATTAGGCCAATTAGGCCTAATAGCCTATCTTCTCCCATTTGGACTCCATTAAACCTAAAAAAAGATGCCATGAAACCTAAAAAAAATTAAATATACCTATAAATACTTTTATCAGCACAATATATTTGATTTTGATGAGAAAACACTTGTCATTCAGTCAACAGGGTTGACTAGGCCTATTTTGCTCCATTTTCCTATAGACTAGCCATTTTGATTGAGCTGGGTGGGTAATTATGGAATGATTTATAACCAAAATAAAATTTTAATATAAATAAAAATTCTTATGATTTTATATCCATTGATTATATTTCATTGAAGTGTATTTTACTTCATTTTACTTGCTTTTTTCCACAAAACACATGATTTATGCCCTCATCCATACATCTTCATGCATAAAATTGACATTTATGGAATCATATATAAGTTTACATAAAATTTAATTTTTTTTAGGTTGATAAAATATGATTTTATAGCAATAAAATCAACATTTTTAAGGACTAGTTTTTTAAGGGTTTAGGCGAGTTTTGAAGCTAAATTTTCAAAATGATGGTTAATGAAGTACAAATTTCCAAATCCCAAAATTTTTCCATTTATTTGTATAAAAATGACCTCATAAACATACTTGAAAATATTGGGTTTCCATTAAAATTATAAAAAGGTTGCCATGTGGAGAAATCTACTTGTGGGGTTTTGATTGCATTCTAAGCTACCTACACTCTTAATGAGTGTTCATCAAGAAAAACCACTAAAATTGTCTCAATTTTTCATTTATTATAATTAAATATGGTTACTCAAAACATAATAATATATTTAATCCAAACTCCACATGTGGTGAAAGATATGAGCATCTGAATAGGAGTCTAAGAAGGGTGTATAGAACTAAAAAAATTAAAATTTCACAAAAAATAAAATAACTCTTAAAATTATTCCCAATGCCTAAAAACATCATCATGGGGTCTTTAAAATTCTATAAAAACACCCTAAAATCACATTTTTCTTAAAAAGTCAAAAACCCCCTTTTGGGGCAATATGCCTATTTGTTTACATAAGCTTGTATGAGCATGGTTTGCTTAAAATTTAGAGTTTTGACACTATTTAAATGTATTATTATGATTTAAAAACATCATCTCATAATTTTAAAATGTTTACCTAGACTTAAAAACCTCTGTGGCACTCTAACATAATGCCTACTCTAATGGTGATCTCCAATGGACATGCTGAGGACTGTTACAAAATAGAAAGTATCTCCACTCATAAAATGTCCATAAATTTTTTAATAAGGTTATCCAATTCATGATGATATTTTTAGACAAAATTTTAGGTCTTGAAACCACTTGTAGCTCCCAAAAAGTTCAATTTTCTCTCAAAATTGATCCATGTTCATGGATTGTCTACATATTTGAACTTGACAATGCTTTTTTGAAATGATAATGACCCATTTACAATCCATTTTTGACATTTTTGACAAAAATTAGTGATTTTTAGGCCACAATTCCTTGGTTTAACCAACTTTACAAGGCTATGACTGGTTTTAGGAAAGTTTTTAATGATAGGAGTAGCAATTTGACCTTAATAGGTCAAATTACTAACACTCCCCAAACTGATCAAACTTAATTCTTGAAATGTCTCCCCCTTTGACATTAATGACAAAGGTTCTTCCACAAACTACCATCTGAAATCACACCTTCTTTAAATAGAGGCTAAACACACAGAATATGAAGCATTAAAATAACATGTTCCCCCTTACTCTATGCATACCTCCTTCAAATGAACTTAGATATCAAGACCACTTACCTTGTCCTTGACATGACTAATATGATAAAAATCTTTGATCACACACTAAACCACCATATTCTTATCATCAACTACACTTGGAGCTTATGAATAACCTAAATAGTTCCCCCTCAAACCAAGCATCCATCATGCTTCTACTGATTAAATAGTGTCTCCATGAAGCCTAATAGAGTCATCCCTTTCCATAGAGCACTAAAGTAACACAATAGTAGGATATTTATAGATCTCCATGCTCTTATAGGACTAAATATCCATTAGTATCCTTTTGGGCATGATTGGAACTATAGGCTTGACCTCTTCATCAACCATTTGATCATTAATATGAGCTAATAATAGACATTCTTGACTTGATTTCTCATCTAAATTATGGTCTATAATAACAAACAATCCATTTGATCTTGTAGACTAGTCATGACTAACCTTTACTATCTTTGGTTTTGACACATTCATTTTCCTTCTCTCTTGCACTCTAGGGGCTTCAAACTCTTGTCTTGACTTGATGACCTTCTAACTCTATTAGGGTAGAATTTTTAAATGTGTCCCATACTATGACAACTATAGAAAAAAACCTCATACATACGTCTTGACTAATTATTCATTTCATAATCCCATGCATATTCATTTTTAGAGGGTCTTCTACACTCTCTTTCTCTATGACCAAATTGATTACATGTAAAATAGTAACCATTAAATGAATTAGCATACCTCTTAACATTAAGCTATTTGATTGGTATTTTTATGTTGATGTTCTTCTCTTCATTAATCTTGTCCTTGACTTGAGATGCCTCTTTTTGGTCTTCTTTGAAACCAATACCTAACTTATCATTTACATACTTTTGACTACTCTAAATTTTATCTAGAACATCATTATTCCTTTAAAACTTCAAATAGGTCTTCAACTTGTTAGATTCTTGATCCAACTCAGCTTTCAAGGATTCCATGTCAATTCCATATTTGGTGCTTTCTTCTTCTTTAGATTTTAAACTAGCAGTGACTATCTCTATTTGTGTTTCAATCTACTTGATGATCTCATCATACTCCTTATATGTGTTACTTAGTCTCTCCTCAAACAAACCAATTTTATCTTCATATTCATTAACTAATGATCTTAGTTTTTTATTCTTATTTCTTTAGAACTTAAACTCCTTTAGATCACTCACCAATTTTGACTCAAGGTTCACCTTAGCCTCTTGTTCATTTGATTCTTCATCATCCATAAGTCCTTTCCCATTTGAGCAACCCTCATTGTCCATTTCTATAACTATGAATAAGTTTTCATTATTGTCATGTTTAGGTTCATTACTACCATCGTCACTATCAGATGTACTTGTGTCACTTACATCATATGAGTTATTGTCTTCTTTGGTGTAGAAACTTTTCTTGTTGTTGAGTGACCCTTTCCTACCTTCATACTTCCTAAAATATTTCTTGTTTTTATCAAACTTATAGATCTTTCTATCATCTCCATGATTTTCATCATGTTATTTATCATGCTTAGTCTTATCCTTTTTGGGAAACTTAGATGTAAAGTGACCAGTCTTGCCATAGTTAAAACATTTGAAAGGCAACTTACCCTTGTACTTACTAGATCCAAACCTGAATATCCTATCAAATATGGCTATCAATTAATCATCATCAACATTTAAACATACCTAATCCTTGATCTTATTAGATTTTGACTTCTTCTCAACTTTGAAAGCTGCTTCCTTCTTGGGAGGTCTTCCTTCATTTGTTCTCCTCTCATAAGTATCGAAGATGATATAAAGCCCATTTATTTGTAGCTTGTCTAAATCTTGAATATCTTTTATTACAGATACCTTAGAATCAATCTTATGAGTTATTTATCTCAGCACCTTTTAAAAAAATATATACTCTTTCACTTCTTCTCCTACTCCTTTAATGACATTGACAACTTCATCAACCTTCAATAGGTAAGATGCAATGGTTTCATCTTCATTCATCTTCATAATTTCAAATTATCTCTAGTGTGTACACAACTTGGCTATAATCACCTTGGTGTCTCCTTCATAAATATTTTTCAATTTTTCCCATGTCACCTTGGCTGACTCATAGTACATACCTTCACAAACTCTACCTCTGATAGGCCACATAGAATGGCAATCATTACCTAAAAATCGATCTCACTTTCTTTTTTGACTATTGCATCAATTGGTGGTGTAAGAGGTGGCATGTATCCATACACAATTGATTGACATATGTCATGGCCCATTTCCATTATATATTTCCTCATTATGATTCTCTAAATATCATAATTTTTTCCATTGAATAATGGAGCTTTGTTATTAGAAAAACCACCATGATCTTGTTGACTAGCCATCCTTACTTCTAGGATATCCTTTAGGATACTAGGCCTAGTTTAAAGGACATAATTTGATACCAAATGTTGGAATAAAAATCACTGAGGGGGGCTAAATTAATCTCTAAAAATTTTCTTATCAATTTCACTTAAGCAATCATGATTCATTCAAACAAACATATAGATCTAGAATGCATAAACAACTATACACATAAGCATGAAACACAAAAACACATCACATATGTGGAAAAACCTCATGGGGAAGAAAACCAATTGATATATTTAAATGGAATACAATCTTATAAGACAAACACCAAACTTAGTGAAGTACCTACTTCACATAGAGCACCATCCCCAACTAGATAAGCACCAACTTGTAAGGAGGTACCAACCCCATAAATGACTCAGCACAAACTTATCTACTTAATTTATTTGATCACATTTATTAAACCTTTTTTCTCAATCAACTGATGATGACCACCTCTTCAGCTCTTCACACTCTTAGCCCTCTCAAATTGCCTTATATGTCTCTTAACTCAATTAGGTCTCTTCAAGACTAATTAGATCATATGAAATTGATCCTCATACACATAAAATATATCAAATATTCATCATATATCATCCATACTCCTCTAATTTTCTAAAATACCTCCTTTTTCTTTTTAATATGTTATTCTATTCGCTTGCACTCTACACATACAAATATGCATAAAATTGCCTTATATTTGTACAAACCTCTTACTCATATCCTTCTTGGTTAGTATTACATACTTGAATACTTTTATTAACCTTTCAATAGGTATTATAACACATTTCATACATGAATCAATCATTTTAATAAGTCGGTCATAACATATAGGACCAAAACCTCTTTTAGGCCTTAAGGAGACCTAACTCAATTAGCCCTTCATTAGCATATGTTACCCTTTGATATCCTTATAACACTTTTAAAAACCACACATGGAATTAAAACTTCATATTTCACTCAAATATACCCATACTAATCTCAAATTATGTCCATGACACATTTTATCTCCAATCACCACTTGAAGCATGCCATTAACACTATTCACAATTATGCCTTACATATCAAAAATTTTGTCTTCAAATATTAAATATTAAACACAAATTACATAAAAAATAATGTTAATAAATAAAATATACATAAAATAAATGACCTAATGGTCATCACCATACTATTTATACTTCACAAATCAAGGTAAAAGGACTCAAACATTTCTCTACAAATAGCGACTTAGAACTGCCAGAACACTCCAAAACCCAATCATGAACAAATTTATATTAAACATATAAAATAACAATTCCAATGATTAATTATAATTTTAAAATATCATTTTAAATATATATACCACTCTAAAATAAAAAAATTCCCAAGGTCTAATGTCAAATATTGGTCTTATATAACAATCTTTTGATCTCAGTACACATAGTCAAACCAAAACCAGATAATCCATTTTGGTTTCAATATTTCAACCTATTACACTGACTTAAAATATTATAAAAAACATATATTATATATATATAAGTCAAAAAAAACAACACCATGTATATTATATACTTCAACTTAGGTCATAGAGCCTCAAAATCATCACTACAACTTGCTTACCCACACCTGTCAGTTTAACATAAAGCACAATCATGGTGACCAAGACATTCAACACATGTATGACCATCTTTAGAGCCTTATGATGCATTAATATTATATTATGATATCATTATACCATTATAGTATATAAATATAATAGGGTCAAATGGAAAATATTGGTCTTTCAAACCAATCTCATAACCTTACATCTCATTGTCTCATCTAAACCAGATAGGTCAACTTATGAGAAACTTTTCACTATTATCACTATTCTCAAACACTTATAAAAAAAATGATAATGTATTAAAATTATTTAAAAACACCTTCATGTATTAGGTTCCATCACTATTCCATGTTAACACATCCTTAATCACCTTTTCACTACTGCATGGATTTCTTATTGTTTCCATCATTAGGCTTGTTAGCAACTAGCTATCTTGGATGACCAGTTTAGCACACTTGATGGATATAACCTATCCAAAAAACATAATAGACATAAAATAAAATTCTCAAGATTAAAACTTCATCAATTTTCATACTTTAAATTGGTCAAATCTATGTTTTACAACAAATCTTTGAGAAATTAGCACTTTCCTATAGGGTCTAGTCACATACTTGATAACTCAATAACACTTGGAGGTGATTTTAAGAGATTAGTATAAAATAAAATATTTTTAATAGTTATTTTATACCATTCTAGGATTTTTTTATCAAAATCCTCAACATTGGGTCCTTATTAGGGTTCTATGAGGGTTTGAGCCTATTTCCACTCTTAAAGATCATTCATAAAGCATATCCCCTTAATCTAAAAACTAATTCCTAGAATTTTAATTTATGAGCCTTCCCCATCTACCATGAATAATTTAGGTTCTCATGTATAGGTTTAAATTTCTAATGAATACTTGAAAGCCCTTTTTAGGTTTGCATGCCTTCATTCTATGTACTTGAGAGACCTTAAAACCACTTTTCATGACTTTTATTGTAAAAAATGACCTCAAATTTTTATAAAATTCTTGAAAAAACATATCATACCTCTGAAAAACTCACATATCCATACTTGTCTTGGAAACATAACTTCATACCCTATTACGCCATACTCTCTTTCTTTACTTACTTAGACCTTGACCTTCAAACCACATTAGACCTTGAAACTAACTTTAATGTCTCTTTTAATTCACTATCCACCTCTATAAAATACTCAATAAAATTCAAAAATTATTAAACACTATCATACATTATTCATATGCCTTGAAAATAGATCATGATGCCTCATTAAGCCAAGTAGGGTCTATAACTAGTCTAGTTACAGACTTGGACTAAAGGTCTTACCCATATAGGCTTACTTTGAAAGTATAATAAGTGATCCAATGCCTCATATTCATGATAAATAAACCTTATAAATAAATAAAATTTTCTACACTCATCTCATCAAGCCACCAAGATTATACCTTCTCACAAGGACTTTACATGTCATGATTAGTGCCATGACTAGGCTTCTCAATAACTTGAAACCTGATAACTAACCTTGAAACACTCCTTGATGATTATAGACCTTGATCACATGCCTTACACTCTCCTCAAACAATTTCATACCTCTTCATTCTTATCATGTATATGCTCATGATATGACTATGCTTGTTATGACTAGATTTCTTAAGACACTTTATACTCAAGGACTAGTACTCAAACATGCTTATCTCAATGATGTTATAAAAAAATAATATTCATTAGAAATAATTCTCACACCACTAAAACAACCTTGACAATAATCAATATAAGAATCATTAGGTTTCCTTCATATTCTCTCATGTCATATGGCTTCCTTGTCACATCAAGCACACAAGCTCATACCTCAAAGACTACTCACCATGCATCTTCACCAAATTCACCTTGACATCAATGATATAAAAATTTAAATCAATGAAAACACTTATCACTACTGATATAGTGATAATTTACTTATAATTTTTAATGATACATCCCAAGTGAATAATAACTTAAGGTGATTTATATTTATAGATGACTCTCTATTAATTTCCTAGTATGATCGACCTATGAAACATCTCTAGGATAACATAAATCAAACTTCCCAATTTTAAAAATAATAATTAATGGTCTTTGGACACTACCAATAGAGGAATACCCCTATAAAAACTTGGATTGGATGGGTTTATTAGTACCATCCTTGAAGAGAAAAATAATTATCTGAAATATGGAGAATTTCTATTTACGATTTTAAAGGGTTCATATATATACTAAATTGGTCCTAAATAAATATGTTTGGTTAAATAAGGTTGAGATGTTATATGGTTATAAAAATGGAAATTGTGCTAAATATTCAAATATATCTGTGTTATCTAATTATGTCAAATTCTATCAAAGTTGATGTTTCCAAAGTTTAAAATCTAGTTGTTTAATATCTAGCAAAAGTATCTTATGTAATTCAATATGGTTACACTATCATTAGCCTTGTGCATCATGTGTATGAGTGCCTAAAACATTTATTTACCTTTCAATTTATTAGGCACATCACTAAGGACATGGTTTAACCATTTCTTACATTTGTGCCACTTAAAAATGATCACATAACATAAGAACATTAACTTTTGTAGATTATAATTAATTTCATTACAATTTCTAAAAAAATTAAATTGTACATTTTTTGAGCCATCAAAAAAATATAAATTTTAGTGAAAGAGTAAATTCATATAATTAAAAAATCTAATGTCAATATCCATTATTTATACAATTACATCTACTAACATTATTTACTAAAAACTAAGATATAATAGTATGCTATCAACTGACATAGTCTAAAAAACTATGTGAGTTTTTTCAACATTGGAAACTTTTACAAGAATAAACAACCAATTATATATTTTATGAGTTTTTATTAGACAATTTTACTTACATATATTCTATACTAGGATGAATTAATAACTAACTATTGTTTAATTAGTCTAACATTCCCCCTTAATTTATTATAATATAAATAGATGAAGAGAGAGAATCTCAAATGCCTCAAAATTATCATATGCAAGTGACTTGGTGAAGACATATACACACTAATATTAAGTATGTAAAAAATGGATCTCAATTTTGTATTTTTGAATATGTTTACATATGAAATGGACCTAAACATTTATGTGTTTCATGCACTCATGAAATACATGACCATGAAAAGGTTTAAAAACACTCTAATTATCACAATACAAAATTGTAGGTTATGTTTACATTACTCCCATACTTCTAAACCAATACAATGGTGTTGTAGTCTAAGATTTATCATGCCACATAATCATTTGAGATCATTATTTATTACATCAATCATATTTATTAAGCTACTAGTGATGACTATATAATCAACATATGCAATCATAGTTACAGCCTCCCCTTGCTCCTTAGGGTAGAGTTTTAGATAATATGGACTCCTCTAGAATCCATTTTGAATAATATTCTCATCAATATTTATATATCAGGCTCTAGGGTCTTTCTTGAGAGCATAAATATAAATGATGACTCTACATAGCTTTTTCTCGACCAAGTGAGATAAAACCCTTTGGTTGGGTCATGTAAACTTCCTCTTAAAAATGTCCATTTTGGAATCTAATTTTCATGTCCACATAATGGGATTTCCATTTAAACTATTTATCCACATAAAACACCATTCTAATAGTATTTATCTTTGTTGTGTTACTAAAATTATCCTCATGATCAATGCCTTCTTTATGTGTGTATCACTTTATAACAAGTCTTACCTTATACTTGTCAATGTTGCCATCTACATTGTACTTGGTATTATAGACTAACTTACAACTAATAGGATTCTTCCCTAGTATAAGATAAACAAGATTTCATGTATTTTTATTCTCCAGTGACTAGTATTTTTCATCCATGGCTTCATGAACTATTGAGGGATCAAATGCTTCAGAAAGTGAATTCACAAGGGAAAAAATCACCTCTTTACAATCCAATATATGATTCATCATTCATGTAATATAAGTGTTTATGACTCTATATAATTTCACATCTAGAATAGTGATTTTATACCACCTGGGAATATTTTGAATAATATTAGTTTGTGATGGAGCTCTGGCTGACCATCATTGTTGTCTTCATCCTCACTACCATTACCAACATTATAAATTGTGATATGTTTAATGCTTTTATCAATCACTGTAGGGAGTGTGGATTATATTCACCATTATCATAAAATATAATATACCTACTGATGTATAACTTCATGTGTTTTTAGATCCATGAATGGGTAGGCATTTGAATCTACATTTTATCCAAAAAAAATGCATGCCAAAAATTTCTTATCTTTTTTTTTCTCTTATTTTGATGGGCATGCATATGCTATTTATAAAATATATATATATATATATATATGAAAATGAGAGATAGATGGTTATACCAAGTCCATGATTCTTATGGTGTAATACCATTAAGAGATTTGGTGGGTACTTTATTTAGTACGTAGACTATTATACGAATTGCTTATGCCTAGTTTGTATGAGCTAGGTGTGAGTCCTCAATCATGTTGTGCACCATATCTATAATAGTGTAATTATGATTGTCTACAACACCATTCATTTTTGGAGTATAAGGTGTAATAAACTATAAAATTATGTCATGTTCATTTATAAAATTAGATAACTCTTTACAAGTGATCCCCCCTTGATCTAATCATAAGAAATTAACATGTTGACTAGTTTTTCATTCCACATTGG
Source organism: Torreya grandis (assembly GCA_037957365.1). NCBI lineage: Eukaryota > Viridiplantae > Streptophyta > Pinopsida > Cupressales > Taxaceae > Torreya > Torreya grandis. The sequence continues at coordinate 414,244 of JARHVA010004797.1, read as the reverse complement.
TTTTTAATCCTATGAATACTTTAAAGGATTTGTCCTCAATATTTATTCAATATACCCACACCTTTCATGAGTAGTGATCAACAAAGAGACACAAATATTAGAATCCATTAACACTGGGATGCATGGGCCTAAAAAGATATACTTGTGCTAAATAGATCTATATGTTATTTTACAACTAAAAATTTGAAACATGCTTTAGTATTTTATTTTAGTAAGGGAAGGCATCTCACCATGTTATGTCTGCTTAATGCAATCAACTACCCAAAAATCAAGTGTCCATATTTCCTATGCCAAAAATTAGCTAATATTATAATGAGATCTTGATTTTATTTGTGTAATACATAAATTTGAACATTTTTCCTATACCTAAAGTTATTACAACCATTTTTTAGCTTCTAAACTTACTTCTAATTCTTTTCCATCTTATCGATCAAATTCAACCATTAGTTTGTGATCAAGCATTTAACTTATACACCTAAAAAAATTAATTATTCCTAATATATAGAGGACATATGTGATTCTACAAGCATGATTTTTAGGATATAAATAAATATCACCACAACCTTGGACACTATATGATGAATCATTATCAAGAGATGCATTACCATGATACACCAAATGTTGAAACATGGTGAAGAAATCCTTTCATCATATCATGTGCCTTGTAACACCCAAATCCATGTATCATACTAAATTTTTGAGGAGATAATTTATTATTTGTTTGTGTGGCAAAGACATAATCCTCATCTGAAGGATTATGTTCTTCAATTGTCATGTCCCTTTTTTTAAATATTTTAAATTAAGAAAATAATTTAATAATAATTTAATTTGCCCAAGTAACTTTATTTTCATAATATTGTAAAGGGACAACTTATTTATTATTATTATTATTATTTTAAAGTGGACCTAATATAATATTTTATTAATAAGTGTTTTTAGATAACTCTAAAGAGAAAATGAGCAATAAAATGAAATTGGAATGAAAAGGATAATTATAAAAGGAGGGCTTGGGCTCAAAAGAAGACATCAATTATCTATTGAAATCAAAAATTATTTTTAAAGTGTGAGCACTTGTGTTCATATTCTCACCTAAGGACAAAAAACCTTTGATATTTTAGATTGGAAGAAAAAACCCTCTTGTCCATTTGTGGTGATTCTATCCAGGGATCGCATTTCAGTTGAAAGATTGAAGTTTATTATAGTTTAAGTTGATTTCAGTGTTTCTATAGTACTTATGTACCATTTATATATTAATTTTTTACCACTAATAAATTACTTTCATATTATTGCTACAGTGTTACTATAGTACCTATGTACCACTGTTACAATAATCTCTTTATAATACTAGCTAAAACATCAAATCATTTTCTTTATAGACTATTGTGCTTTGGTAGTGGTGGTGGCTTGCCTTATATTATGTTTTTTCATATTTAAATAGTATATTGACCCATTTGTAATAATTTTATCTACTCCAAATAGTCATATGACTTTGACCTAGTTATACCTATGTCTAGTGATCAAATTCAACTCTATAGTACGTGTTATTGGATATTAACAATAGACTTGAGTTATATAATGCATATTATATGATCAAGTGTTTTTGTAGTGTTATTTTTGATGTCTAGTTATATTTTCATTAGTAATTTATCAGTATCCAACTTATTACAATAAATATTTTAGTTGTTTAGTAACATTTTTAATACATGCTTTTGTAGTTCTATATAGTTAATGTTCTATTATTGTATATATCAAAAAATATTTAGAATTTATAAAACCCCTAAAAAGGGACATTACAATGGTATCAAATTTGTGATCTTGCCAACCTAGGAATTAGATGGGAAATCATGGGTTACTTAAAAAAACAAAATACCTATAGGAGAAATGAATTCCTTGCATGAATCCATCAATAAAATTCAAATAGATTTGACAAAGGCCATTTAGAGGATAATGAAAGAATTCATGGTAGATATGATACAAGCCTTATAGAATATAAATCATAATAAAGATATTTAAAGGAGTCCATCAATTAATCGACCCATTTTTCTTCAAGAAAATTTATAACAAAGGGGAAAAAATATATATCCTATTCAACAGGTGTTGGTTAAAATATAAAAAGACAAGGAAAAGTATAAACTTGAGGCCACCTGAATCCTTGACCAGTATCAAGGGATGCCTAATATTTTTAAATATCAAGTTTCATTTGATGATTACTTGGAGTTACTCAAAGTGAGGTATCCAAAAAAAATATGTATGTATGAATATATAAGAAGGTTGATAAATAAAGAGGAAAATTCATAACCAAAATATGTTAAGGAACAGGAGCCAAAGAATATGTTCCTATAAAAAGAAGATATAATTGAAATAGAGGTTTAACATGATACAAAGGAATCTACCATGCAAGTTGAAGATAAGGATATTTTATCAAAAAAATATATTTCATTGAATTATAAGATTGAATGCCAACAAAAAAATTGTCTTAATGAAGTCAAGGTGGAATAGACATTACATGTTAAATGCAAAATGGTAAAATATGTTCTAGTAATTTTAAGGGTGTCCATGAGACACCTCTCAATCTTATTAAAACCCCATTATGATCCTAAGAAAAGAGGCATATAATATTTGGTATAACCTTAGAGTGCATAATAGTTAATAAGTCATAAAGGGGTCAAATATTTTAGTTTCAAGCCACCATTTAGTAGCTTCAACAATAAAAAATTCATTATTAATAAGGTATGATTTATGCATGGGAACCACATAAAGGTATGCAAGAAAAACCAGTTATTTTTTTGAAAATTTGGTTGATTTATCCTTTAATTCATCCTTATCCCAAGGAACCAAATAAAATTGTGCCAGTGGGACTAACTAGAAATCATATTTTTAATTAGATCACAAATACATATGTGCACCTTTTGGAGGAACCAAAAGAGGCATTCAAGTTATCTAATTGTAAATAACAAGTATCATGGAATGCATGGATTAAAAAGTATTCTTATAAAAATTATAATGAATAAACCCTAAGATTCACGAGTCTAATGAAAGGTCCTAAGGCATGTTACCTCACATTTGATAGTGCTTTCAAGGTAAGTGATAATGGAGTAGCTCAATTACAAGGTAAGTAGACTTATACATATGCCATATTGGTTGGAATCAAATTTTATATTTTGATAGAGAGAATAATTTCTCAGACCATGGTCATATTTTCAAATTCATTTGTCATATTATTTTTCATTATAATTGGTGGTAAGTGTGAAAATGAATATTATCCATACAAATTCAATGGCATGCTTGGTGGGGCAACAATAATTTATTTTTCTCATAATAGTTCTGATTCAATTGCTAGTATTGTTGATTTATCAGTCATTATTGGCATAACATTTATCATGTGTAATAGACTATATTTATATGTAATTAATGTCACATTAAGGAATAATATTATTAATGGTGATAAAAAAAAAAATGTATTGGTAATCCTTATGAACCACCATTTGTGGTATATAGTCAATAAGGTAATTAACTAAATGCTTCTTGGTGTAAAATAAAATTTGATATTACAGATGCATATTAACATAATTTATAACACTCTTTTCATCATGGGAATCATATATTTGAAAGGGCATGTAGATATTTTTACTCAAGATAGCTTATGCATTTAGATATGGGATTTAGGGGATATTTTGAGACACATGAAGTGTAAATTTGGGGATGATTTAAATATCATTATTGTTGATAAAATATATGTTATGAATACTAATCCATTCCTAAAATTTTAGTGGTTTTAGTTCATGGGAAAATACTCTCATAATCCTCAATCCAAAGAGATATACTTTACTTTAAAAGGGAAAGTTGTGATGTTTATAAAAATGGAAGAAGTATGGGTAACAAAATGCTTGGTTTCGGAAGGCATTTGTACCTCGTCATTTCATGATAAGATAGATAAATACCATTTTGATATTCAATATTTTCTAAATAAGTACATTATGGTGTTTAGTTATTTTCACCCATGATCGTAGCCAAATAAAGTAACTTGACACATCATAAGTTTGGATTCAAGATCCAAACATGTTAGCCACCCTAAGATGAATAAAAATAAATTTTAAAAGATGAAACACTAAAAAATTACATTTAAGGGAATCTTGTGGCTTCATTGGTTATAAAATTTCAAGTCATTCTTTACAACATTTCACCTACTAGGGAGAGGAACAAATATGAATTTTAACATACACTAGGAAAGGTTTGGCTTATCATGTCAATTCATAATAAATGTTTTTATAATGAATCAAGTTATTTTTATTATTACTATCACATATCAAAAAAGTTAAGAAGCACAATTACTATTGGGAAATGTGAAAATTATGAAGATTTTACACTCCTTTGAGAATATAATAGAGTTTCTAAGGCTCATATCAAGGATAAAACTAGCAACAATAATGTTGTTACAGCTGTTCAAATCTAATAAAATATGATGTTGAGTAAAGTATAAGAAGAATATGTTGAAAAAATCAAATGTGCATGTCCCATTGAAGAGGTTGAAATAGGTGAAAATTTCATGTATGTTGTTCAAGTAAGGAGGATCTCAACAGAAGGATAAGAATAAATATTAGAGTGTTATAATAAATTTAAAAAATAGATAAACAAAAAACTTGAGGAACAAAGAAGGAAACAATTGTTCAAGCTCAAAGAAAATGTGAATCTAAAGAATATGCCCAATAAATTTTTAGAATATTGTGTAGTTTTTGAACTATAGTTTATAGATTAGATTAAAAAAATTGGAATCCCAACTTGCAAAATTTAAATTTCAAAAACAACAAGAAGTTTTCAGCCAAAAACAAGCCAATATACAATTACATATTGATCAAATTTCATGATTACATTTTTAGTTGATTACTAAAGTAACAAGTTTTCATTAATTTCAACATTAGTTGATATAAAATAATGAATCTTTCAAGGAAAACATTAAATTATATGATTTTAAAGACATTTATACCCAATAAAGTGTTTCAAAATTTTGGGATGTTTCCATAATTATGCACTAATAATGGTCACTTCTTTACATTTTAAGATTGTTGATAATAATAAATCAAGCTGTGAAAATGACAAAAATTACTGATAAAAAATATAGTAAATATCTACCTATTATAAGGATAATATAATAAGGTTATGGTAATGCTTTCCATACCACTAATTTAGAGGTTTTAGGTAAAATATTTTAAATTTCAATCAAAATAATAAAACATGGAAATTTATAGCTTATGTTAAGTAATGCATCAAACATGATTGTGGTCATAGTATATAACATACTAAAACATGGCATAATTTATTTTCCCATTACTCTTTATTGAACATCAAAGCCAAAAATTATAGTTAATTTTGAGCCTTATGAAATGAAAATATTGACAAAAAAATCATATTTTTGAAAGTATCTTCTTATGTATAATTTTTAACTCTTAGTTGTATCATAGTACTAAAAAAAAATAATGGTGATGAGATCATGTTTTACCTAAGGTAGCCCCTAAGAAATTTACAAGTTGTATAAAAAAATAATGAGTTAGTAGATATAAGGACTCCACAAGATCTTTGCACATGATTGTTAATTTTCAATAAAATCAATTTTATAATGAGAAAGACAAAATATATGCATCACATAGAGAGATGTAGAAGGATTCAAGGAAACTACATAAATAGGCCTCAATCAAATTTTTATAGCTAAGATACTTGATTGTTTTATAGGTTCTCTCCCCTCCTCTTACCTAGGTCTCCCTCTTGGGATGAAAGTCCCTGAAGCCTTTTGGGAAGAACTCATTAATAAATTCAGCAAGAAACATGCAGGATGGAAAGGAAATTTTCTAAGTCAGGTAGGAAAGTTAACCCTCCTCAAAGCAAGTCTTCAAAGCATACCTACTTATGCTTTAAGTCTTTTTAGAATTCCCACTAAATTTTTAGAAGTGATTGAAAAAATACAGAGAAACTTTCTATGGACAGGAATCGAGGAAAAAAGGAGAATGCCTTTAATTGCCTGGGACAACATCTGTAAACCTTTCAGGGAAGGAGGACTGGGAATAAGGAAAATAAGAAGTATGAACATAGCTCTCTTAGCAAAATAGGGATGGAGGGTTTTTCATGAAAACAAAGAATGGAGTAATATATGGAAGCAAAAGTATTTATTTAATGCAAAATCCCTCTCTAATTTCTTTTCTTACCCTGATGTATCCCATCCATCTTCCATATGGGGGGCAGTTTAGGGTACTAAACAAATTTTAGAAGAAGGAAACTCATGGAAATTTGGTAATGGTAAAAAGGTGAAATTCTGGGAGGATGCTTGGTTAAAAAGAAACCCTTTGATAGAAGAATTCCAAGATAAAGAAGTAATTGACCGATGTAAGCAAAGATATGGAATAATGATTAACCAATACTAGCAGAATAATTCCTGGGTGAACCTTAATGATCTTGATTAAGATTTCAATAATCTTCAACTATCCCTCAATGCAATCTCTCTCTATCCTAATCTTGAAGATAAGATTGTATGGCATGATGAGCCTAGCAGACAATTTAAAGTTTCTACCATTTTTAATTCCAAGGGAAATGGTAACCAACCTTTGTGGATGTTTGCCTAGATAAAGGGGCTCATTAAATCAAAACCTTCTACTGGACCCTTCTCCAAAACAAAATCTTGACTCTTGACAACTTACAGAAAAGAGGGATATATGTAGTGAACAGGTGTATTCTTTGTAAAAAGGGTTTTGAAGATAGAGATCACTTGTTTGTGAACTGTTCTTTTAGGCAGCAAGTTTGGAAATAAATCCTCAATCTTTGGGGTATTGCATGGATTCACCACAAAAGTGTGGAACTATATTTTAAAAGTTGGTACTATCCCTCTAAGAATCCTGATGTTCTTTTTTTATGGAAACTAACTCTTCCCCATATTTGGTGGGGAATATGGAAAGAAAGAAATAACCAAATTTTTAGAAGTAAAGAACTTCCAGGATGGGTGGTGGGGTAGAACATTATTAGAGCTATCAAGGATAATTTCTCTTTGCAAAGGGATCCTAATTCAACCTTTCAAATAGATAATCCCTTAAGATCAGAAAAGTCTAATGTAAAAACTAAAAATCCTAGACAAGGTGTTACTTGGAATGTCCCCCCTCATGGGTGGATTAAAGGAAACTTTGATGGAGCTGCTAAAGGAGACCCGAGGAATGCAAGATGTGGAGGAGTATTGAGAAACCATGTGGGAAACATAATTGATGCTATTGCTATCCCCATTGGTGAGTCGAATTGTCATATTGTTGAAGCTTCTGGTGCCCTTCAAACCATCAAATTAGCTGTTGAATCGGGATATTCTAAATTATGGCTGGAAGGGGACTCCTTGAATATCATAAATATTTTGAACAATAAAAATTCTATTTCATGGTCTATAGAGGCTATGGTGTTGGAAATGAAAACTTTAATCAAAAAATTTGAGGAAGTTACTATTACCCATACTTATCGTGAAGCAAACGGAGTTGCTGATTGGATTGCAAATAATGCAGTTCAAATAGGACACAAGGTGAGGTGGTAGGATACATTAATCAAGAATGTGGATCTTAGAGCGCTCATTCATCATGATGCAATTCATGAAAAGGAGGTAAAGATCAGCTTGGAATAGAAAACCAATGATTTGGTGGAGTGGCTTCAAGGAGAAAGATTTACACTCATTAATTAGAAATGCTCTAGAGTATGTGAAGCAGATTCTGAACGTGCCTAGAAAAAGGTGAGTTTTGGTCCAAATTGGTAATAGCTGGGTTTATTGTTTAGCTTACAGTGTTTGGGCATTAAAGGATATTTGTATGGCTTGCAAAAGGAAAGGAGAACCAAGGAAGTAGGAACCCAAAAACTGTGAAGAGTGGAAAGCTAAACAAGATGTCTGGAAGATCCTGCAGAGAGGGAAGGTTGTGAGCTATATGGAATGGCTTCATGGTTCAAAACCCCATATTACAATGAATTTTTTCAAAAATTGGATTGATGATAAGGTTACCCTGCATGGCATCATGGTGAATCTTATCGAGGAATTCATAGCGGAGGTAACGGGGCTTACAATGAAGGGAATAAAATTGTCAAAGTAGACTAGCATTTCAAATGAGGCTTTCTGCAAATTCCCAAAGACGGATGTTGAGGAGTAGCAGTTGGAAAAGAGTGAGATTTTTTTTGAATTGGAGTAGATTAAGGGTATCTAGAGGGATGTCCTATGTTGTATCCGAGAGTATTTCATACTTGATGGAAGAAGCAAAAGAGTCCACAAACTTCATTTTGTATTTCTTAATCACTTCAGACATAAAGTAAGAATCTCCTTTCCTTTCTACTTTCATTTTTCTTTGATCCAAAGTCTGTTCGCTCATAGGAAAAAGGAGTCTCATCCTATTTTACATGAGGGATTAATTCTAATAATTGAAGGTTACTGCAAGAGCAAGGCCATTGTAATGAATCCTTATTTGGGAAAAAATAAGGACCTACAGAGTAACAAGAATGAAATCGTAAAAGGGAAAGAAAAAGCTAAATTCAAATCACCTAGTTTCAAAAATCAGACTACTGATGAGGAAATAGAATGGGAAAGTACTGAAAGTTCAATGGGGAGGAGAGTGTAGAGGAGAGGGAGGAATAGAAAGTAGGCAATCAAGTTCCAGTGAGGAAGAAGAAGTTCAAGACAAGATTGAGAAAGAAGGAGTCACTATAGAAGAAAAATTTGAAAGTAGTAATCATGAATCTGAGGAAAACTAGCAAGTGTTTGAGGAAACTAATAAAGATCTGGATGATCCTCTTGAGGACCCTGTTGTGATAAATGAGAGGGAAAATCTAGTTCAGGTCACCAACCAAATAACGGAAATGGGAGCTCAAGTTAAGGATGTTAGTAACCAAAATGAAAGCCCTGTTGAAACTAAGGAGCGGAAATGAATGGAAAGGGAGGATCACATTGAAGAAGCTGTAAATAGTCCAAAAAAGACCTCAAAAGATTGGAGTGATAAAAGGCAGAATGATGAAAGGTACCCACCTACGAGATTGGCCAACTACAAAGCAGATGCTATCCTTTAATTCGATTTATGGATGTATAAGGAGATAATGGAACTCAATGGAAAATGGAAATAATGGAAGGCAACCAGGAGGCAGTTCAGAACAAAATCAATAACATGGAAAAGTAGATGAGGGATATTCCCATCAAACTAAAATACTATGAGAACAACTTAAGGGAACTCATTAAGGGAAGCAAAAATAAGATGGAGGAGGTTACATCTAGCATATGTGTTGTTGCTGTAAACATTGGTAAAAGAGCAAACGAGGAAATCAAATCCCTGGAGGGACCTAGCAAGAGAACTAGATAGAGCTCAAGAAAGAAAGTAATGCAAGAGGGAGCCACGTCGGTGGCTATTACCATTCAGGACACTGTTGTGAAAGGTAAGGAAGCAGTGAAGATGATTTTGGAATTAGAAGATTAGATCTTGGTTCTTTCAGTTGGTTGTGATATCTAGTCTCGTTACCTAGTTTTGTGTTTTCTCTTTACTATGGAGTTTCCAGGTCTATGTAAAACCTGGGATCTGTCTTTGAATTTCTTATTTGGTGGTTTTAGGTCCATGTAAAACCTAATTTTGATACTTCTTGTAGTAGTTTTTAGGCTTTGCCTGTGGTCGTAACTGGTATATCCTTCTCCCTTTGTTTCAAGGTTTTGGGGTTCCTTCAAAACCTATTTTTACCTTAATCTAAAACATACCACATCATTTAATTAGTTTACAACATGTAATTACAAATTCCAAAGGATGAAATGGGGATCCATGTATTATAGATATGGTCATTTAGGGAGAGTTGGAGTGTTGAATTTATATTGCTTGAGGACAAATAATTTTGGGAAGGGAAAACTCTCATTCCCCATTTTATAATTATTTTAAATTAAGGAAATAATTTAATAATAATAATTTAAGTTGTCCTTATTCCAATAATTTAATAAATTATGACCCTATTCCAAATCCCCATCAAAGTTGCTGACAAAATTGAGAAGATTCAAAAAAAATTCCTTTGGAGGGGCATGGAAGAGAGATTCTATTTTCCATTGGTATCATTGGACAATGTATTCCTCCCCAATGCCCTCATAACTCTTGGATTATGAAGAGTTAAAAGCATGAATCAAGCTATGATTTCCAATTTCGAGTGAAAAGTCATAAAGGAGAATAATTACTAGACTATAATTATCAAATAAAAGTATCTAGAAAGAAATGATGGTGATACTTTGTGTGAGAAGAAGGCCCCTTGAATGGGTTAGCATTCTATAATGTCATCTCAAGGATCAAGTACCTACTAAATAAAGGTTGCATATGGCAGGTTGGAAGCAAAAAAAAGATAGATTTTTGGGAAGACCCCTATCTCTCTCCCTCCCCTCTTGCTTCCCACCCCCTAGAATGCTCAAGGAAACCTTTAAATCCACTTTTGAAATCAAGGTTAAGGATTACTAGGTCTTGTATAAAGGTATAACTAAGTGGGTTAATCTACTCGAGGTATCCACCAATAAGGAAATCAATCTAGAAATTGGAAATCTCAATTCCTATATTTAATAGATTCATATAGTTATGTTCCCTATTAAATATTATCTTATCTATATGTTGAAATACATCAAAGAGTATTCAATAAAATCAAGTTTTCTAGCCAACCTAGCTCAATCAAATCATTGGTCTTTTTGGAAAAAAATTTGGGTCAAACACTTCACTCCATAGGTGAACATTTTTTTCTAGCTATTAGCCCATCATAGAATATTTACGATTGATAATCTAGAAAAATAGGGAATGACCATCCCCAATAGATGTGTCCTCTATAACTCAGCACTAGAATCTATTAACTATCTATTCATTGAGTGCTCATTTGAATCACATATCTAAAATTAAATTATTTTGTGTTTCAACTTCTACTAGGTCAAACCCATCTCTATCTTAGACCTAATAATCTAATGAAAACCCCAATATAAGATCCCCTCTTTGACCTTCCTTTGGTTCCTTATCTTCCCCCATTTTTATTTGATTATTTAGACCAAATTCAATGCCCTCATTTTTGGTTTTAAATGATCTAACCTCTTGATTTTCTTAAATCATATTTTCTCTATTATTATAGAGAACTAGCAGATGGTGGCTCCAAATGATAAAGTGGGACCTTCAAAGGTGGAATAGGGTATTTATGGTTAAGTGAAACCTCACTCCCCCATCCTAACCCCTTACTAGATAGTCACACAAAATGGGACTACCCCCTAGTGGGTTGGCTAAAGCTTAACTTTGATGGATCTTTAAAAGGAAACCTTGGTAGGGCAGGGGGGAGGAGGTGTTATCAAAGATGATTTTGGAAAGTTAATTATTGATTATGTTAGACCCATGGGTATCCAAACCAATCATGTCATGGAATCCTTGGTGTCCCTTTAGGGAATTCATCTTGCAGCCCATCTGAACATTTCAAAACAAGCCATTGAAGGCAACTTGCTCAACATCCTTAATACCCTTGTAGGGAAAGTCCAACCCTCTCACACTATCAATCAAATTATTTTTTATGTTAAATGTCTCTTTCTCCCCTAAAATTTGACCATCTCTTACATCTTCTCTGAAGGTAAAAATGTAGCAAACACCTTGGAAAAATTAAGAGTTTACAACATGGAACTGGTCATGTGGAATGGACCCTGCAAACTTACCCTTGTATCTAACCCTTTCTTGATTATGATGCAAATATACTAAAATTGTAGGTTGGTGATGAAGAAACATGTGGGAACTCTAATCATGATTTTTAAAATGCTTAATTCCATTTTGTGTCATAATAACAACACTAAGTTTGAACTCAAATACATTAAACATTAATTTAAAAAGGCCTATCTAATAATAGGGGAGTAAAATAAAAAAATGGTATTTTACATAGAAATTCTACCAACATAGCCTAAAACATAGTTGTAGAAATTTAAAAAAATCATGGAGGGAGATAGGGACCGATGCGATCCAATTTCATGCATAGAAGTTCAAACCAATCACAAAGTCTAGAGGAAGCTACAAAGGGGTGTTATAATATAATTCATGCTAAGGATCGAAGGGCATGATGAGATTCTTTTTAGAGATTTCACAACTAAATGGAAGTAAAGGTAGGTAAGCTTTAGGGGGGCTAAGGTGGTTATTTATAATGAACTTATAAGGGAAGTAACTAGCATGTCATGTAAAGTAATGAAGGCCTTAAAGGAAAAATGGTCTAATTAGGAACTTATGCAATCCTTACTCTAGTTTGACACAATCTACCACATAGGCAAGAAGGGATTCCCTTAGGTTGACATTTTATAAAGATGGCTTGATATCTACCTATAGGTAATGTAGTTTCATACTCTTGAAGTGAAATTCACCCATATCATCCACATATTCTCACATCACTTTTTACTGATAAATCATTGTAAAGGCAATAGGATTAGTCTACCTTACTTTTTTATCATGTCCCTCAAAGTAATAGCTCTAAAATTTTAGGAGAAACCCTCTACATATATTATCCATTAAGGGATTATCCATATTCTGACTAAATGGACAACCCCATGCGAAGATAGAATATCCACTTTCTAGAAAGTATCAGAGAAATAACCTCTTATAAGGGCTTCTCTATGGAGGTTAAAATAAGCAACCCTTCCCCTTCCATCCACTTGAACCCATAGGAGGGATGGAAGATGGAAAAGAGAAAGGATTGTGACCCTTCACCCATATAAATTCCCTAGTAAGAAGGCCATCAGTAGCCTTTAGGTCTAACAAGATATTAAGAACCCCAAATTTAAACTTCATAAACTCAAGGTGGCTAAAGTTTAGAGGATGGATGAGAAACCCATAAAATTTCTAAAGGGAATCAAGTAGAGGTTGTCAAAGCTCCATGAAAACATATATAGATTAGGTAGATATATGGTTTATTATATGGTTCAATGGAATAAAATGAAATAAGAGATTTATGACATAAGGGAGGGGACTAGGGATTAGCAAATGATAGGTGGAGGTAAGATTGAGGGTACCCCAAAATGTAAGGAGTTAAGCCTAGACACCCCATAGGTTCACAATACTAAGAGAGACAAATACTTGTTGAAAAATATTAGAAGCATGGTGAGACATTAAAAACCATGATGGGAGGCCATAGGCCTAAATTAAGAGGAATGTCAAACATCAATGTGAATAAACTAGTAGGTAATATTAGAGAGGAAAATTAGTCTAATGAAATTTAGTAGAGAGTTGCATCTGGTTAGTTTGGTCTAGTTCTCATTTTATTGAGTTTTTGTTAAAGGGATGTCTATTTTAGGTCATGTGAGCTTTTTTTCCTTTTGATTCATTTGTTTTACTATATGGAACCATGTTTTTTAGGTCCTTGTAAAACCTAATCTTAACTTATCAAATAAAAATATTTAAGTTGTCCACATTATTTTATTTTCATAAAATTGTAAAAGGACAAATTATGTAGTGTTATTATACACTTCTAGAGGTAAATTAGGTGGGAAAAGTATATTGTAATGAAAAATATAATTATAAAAAGAGTTGGACTCAAAACTAGACATCCATTATCTATTGAAATAAAACCCTATTTTTAGAGTGTGAGCACTTGTGTTCATCTTATCACTTGAGGTTGAAAACCCTTTTGTGTGTCAGATTGGAGGATGAAAACCCTCTTTTCCATTTGTGGTTATTCCATCCAGGGATCAATTTTGGGATAAAATATTGAAGTTTATTCTAGTTTCAGTTTGTTGTAGTGTTAATACAATACTTTTGTACCACTTTTACAATGTTTTTAAATCACTACTATAATAATTATATACCACTACTACAATCCTTACATACTACTACTAAATTAGTGATGCAACACTTTTGTACTATTTCTATAGTAATCCATTTGTCATACTATCTAAAAGTTCAAATCATTGTCTTTGTAGACTGTTGTTCTTTGTAGTGGTGATGGGTTACTTTATATGTTGCCATTTCATATTTAAATATTATATCAGCCCATTTTCAGTTGTTGTATCTAATCCTAATAGTCATATGACTCTAAACCAACTATACCTGTGTAGTGTTCAAACATATATATAAAGTAAGTGTTTTCTACTAGATATTAGCAAAAAAATTAAGTTATATATTTTAGATTTATGATGAGGTATTTTTGTAGTGTTATTTTTATTGTCTAATTGTATTATCATCAGTAATTTATGAGCATTCAACTTATTACAATAAATATTTCAATTTTTTTACTAAGATTTATAATACATGTTTATGTGGTGCTATCTAGTTAATGTTCTAATATTGTATAAATAAAAAAAACACTCAAAATTTATAAAACACCTACAAAGAGATATTGCATCAATAATGTTTCCGTATTATTATGGTTAAGGATTATACTTCCAACAACATGTGAATTGTGGATTCTTATTTTGTCCTTATGCATAGTTTTTGAAGGTGGGATTATTATTATTGGGTGGGCTTTGTGTAAACACATTTTTCTATCAATCCTTCAATTCATGTCCTATCTTTCCATGGATTAGACAAGCCTTTTAGGAATGAGGTTTGTTCCATTGTTGCTTTTGATGAATGCTCTACTTGGGGGATTTTTTTAATGTCTTAATGGATCTCTTCCCCTTCTTATGTGATATAATTACATGTTTTCCTTCATATTCTTCTTCTACATGCATGGATTCTTATTTTTATAACACATTAATCAAATTTTCAAAATATAATTTCTTCTCTAAATGCAGATACTAAAATCTAGTATTAAGTACTTAACAATGACAATATTTACATAAATTTATAACGTATGACTTGAACTCACAAATATGGTCTTAACTTGCCATTATCTCAAACTTAAATGTTATCTTATGGATATGTTCTATTGTTACACACCTAAAATAATATCACTATCTATTTCAAAACTACATACTATCTTACATAGACATCCATAGACCTTCACCTCAGTCATAATGTCCATAATTCAATAACATCAGAATGAGTCACTATCTTCATTTAATACTAACCTATGCCTAACACTATTGGAACTCTCCCAAAGACAACTAGATTTTAAAACCAAATGTTTCCTTATGGTTGGACCATATTCCTAACATGATGTTAGTGTGGTAAATTACCCAATTGGATACAAATATATATAAAAATCAAGTCCTCACTTGATATGGGACTTGGAACTTATTTGGTACACATATATATAGAACAATGTATTGATAAAATCTTCCCTATTCTTCCTAAATTGTGAATAAGTCACTATGAGTAATGAAAAATCAATTTATAAGCATACTAAATCCAAGTCAAATAAAAAAAATTTAAAGTATCAAATACAAATCATTAGTTGAAATCATATAAAGAAGGAAAATAATTGCACAATCATACTAGGTGGGAGAACTACATGTGGTTTGATTTCCCCCATCAAAGTATTGAATACATAGGTAGTGGTTAATCATCAATAGGGGTAATTGGGTTCAACTCATCCCATTACACATTCCTAGATTTTGTAATTTTTTATCCCTCATAAGCACACCTAGGGTTTTAAGGTGGAGATTGATGTCTAGAGTTGTGCACACCACTAAGGTTTGACATCACACATATAAATCTTTTAGATAAATGAGAACATGAAAATATGGTCATGGAACCATATTATGGCATAGGTCACTACCAGTGACTATAGGTTAGTATAAAAAGTTAATATTAATCCAAATTTGATAGAACCAACCTTGCATAGATGAAAACACATTTTTGAAATTGGACAAATAATAGGCCTAGTTTAGTCTATTTTCCACTATCATAACATAGTCATAGTTAGAAATTCAATAAAAAAATAGAATTATGCATCCCTTTATTGTACTTACTATATTTATCATACACATCTTTTTAAATCATTGTAATCAATTTTATAATTTTATGTTCAGATGTATGATTGAATTCCATAATTGTCAATCTAAATTCATATACTAGTTTATATCTTATTAGGGTTTCTCAAATTAAATTAGGGTAAATCATATTAGTGAACCCCTATATTAATTGAACTATTTAAAACCCTATATATTCCTTAGGTTTCATCCTTTTAGGGTTTTATAATTCATCCTTAGGTTTTTATTTTTAGACCTAATTTATAATTATTCCTTAATAATACACATTACCCATGGATATACTAGATGAACATTAATTTTTAATGCATGTCATGAATGTAATATTTTATTATTTTTCTAATTGACTATGTTACATTTTGATAAATAACATAATCAAATGGATAAAATATAATAACACTAATAAGGCTAGAATTAGCAATGAACAATCCAAGCCTTTCTCAAAACATATTGCTGAAACACCTAATCTGAGTTGCCTCTTGTTACCATTAGATATAAAATGGAATGTTGAGGTCTAGTGTGAAACATTATTACTTTAAAATTATTATATAATGTTAATATATTTGTTAATAGGTTTATTTATAGGTTAGTGTGTAATTTTATGGATAATATGATAAGATATTATATTGTCACATATAGGTTTGGTTTTATTATTAAGAGTTTGGAGGTTAATACTTGAGAGTTTATAAGGATTTGGAAATACCCTATTATAGGAATGAGAGTCCTATATATTTGTAATATGTTCAAATGGTTTTGATTAATATGAATGAAATAATATTATATTAGTGTTTTTAATATTTAGTGTTTTGGATCTTTATTTTCTATGATTCGTGTTTAGATCTGAATTAGCAACATCATCTAGTATCAAAGCGGGGATATTATAATGAAATTTTAATCTATTTCTAGGGGTAGATAGTTTACTATTTCACCATTGTAAATGTTAGTGTTTTAATTATAATAGATTTATGTGTTATTTTTAGGTTTATGTGTAGTTTAGATCTATTGGATCAGTCAGTGGATGAGTAAGTGATATAGACCACCATTGAAAATTAAAAGGACTAATAGGAAAGACAAGACATAAATAGTGTGCAGCCTTGGAATATAATGATATCATAGTGGTAGTGTATTTATTCTTTATCAAATATTGATCCACCTAAATCTCGTATTTTCATATACACTCCATCTTCTAGGTTGACATTTTTTTGGTGATGATATGATGTTATCTGCCTAAGTCCATGTGCCCATTCTATGTCATGCATCTTCCATTTCTCAAACATATGTTTTAATATCCTTGATGCACCTACCTTTGACTCTAAATATCCATTATTTTGTTCATGCTCCTACACACGAACAACTATCTATTTTATTATATTAATATAGTCAAGTAAAATCTTTCAATAGGGTTTTGTATTATTATGATTTTTTTGAGTTTAGTTATTATTTTTGGTTTATAGTGATTAAGACATTCAATTGATTAATAAAGTTAATTTATAATATTAATTCAGTCTTAAATTGATCAATTTTGTTATAGTTTAATGTTTAGTTTATAAAGTTTTATTTTTTTATGTTAGAGACTATTATTTGTAATCTTTTAGGTGTTTGAGTCCAAATGATAAATGTTAATCAAGGACTTGTAATTTGTATTAAAAGTATGTCTTATGTTATTAAGACTAAATCAAAGTTTGTCATCAACATTAGGGCCAAGTTATGTATGATTCAAAACATAAAATTCATTTTTGCATTAGTAAAATATATTGAGTCAAATTGTCAAGTCAAAATCCATCCTTGTAAAGGATGCATTATCATTTGTACATGACATCCTAAGTCAAATGTATTAGTTTGTATGGAGGGATCTTATCTTCAACAAAAACATGAGATTCATCAAGACATTAGCTGAGTAAGTAGTTGTTGATGCACCTAAATGTGTTAGCAAGTTTATATAGTGTTTAAGAAACACTTCTAATTTTTGTATTCAAAGAATCCATTGCATGAGTTACTAGTTGTCATAATCCTATTATATTTGGTATAATAGAGGTAGAACAAGTTGACTATTTAACAAAATTATATTAGTTAGTGGTTTGAAGCCACCATGGCTCAATATTTAATCTTTGATTTTGAATATGATCAATACTATATAAAGTGAATTATGTTCAAAACTAAGTCTAAAGCTAAACCAAGATGAATATTCACAATGAAGCTAATATAAGATGAGTTGATTAAAAAAGGAGCAAAAGGAAGGATAGGTCAGAAAAGAGAGGTGTTGTTAATCTATGCTTGAAACATTATGACAAAGTTATAATTTCATCTAAACATACATTTAACGAATGTGCAACATGAAGTAGCATAATCTCAAATCCTACCACACATTAGGAAAACATATAAATAAACTATGAAAACATACAAATAAGAGCAATATTTTATTTTAAAAATTTACCGTTGTAAGAAAATAATATTAGCTTAGATGCAAAAGGATCAAATAAAGAGAATTAAACCTAAGAACTTTTAATTAATTTAGCATTAGCACAAATTAGAAACTTTGCATTTAAAGATACACATATAGAATTCACCAGAACCATTCAAATCTAAAGATAAGATCAAATAAATGAGAGAGAAACCATGCTAGCAATTGACACAAGCAAACATGGACAAACTTTGTATAACTCCTTGCTTATATTAATTTGATATAAAGTTACAAATAGTTTTTTTCTTCCAAAAACTCTCTCCCTCTTTTAAAATTGGTGATACCTCCTTTATATAGACAATTTAGGAGATATGTTGATCATTCTTTCTCAACATGAAACTAGAAAAGTGTCATAATGTAACTAGACAAGTGTCATAGATAAGTATCATTTTACCAATGCTTATATAAACCATTACCTTGTTTAAATATGACTAGCCTAATATAACTATGCATTACATGTTGCCCATGCCTTTAGAGAATATAATATTCCTTTAAAAGTATCTACAAGGTCTTTAACTCAAAATAATATACCATGTCAACTTAATTGACCTTTGAGATGCCTCTATAACTGTAACCTTCTCTTTTTCTATTACAAGATCTTCATTTTCATATACACTAACTAGACTAAGTCTAAGACATGTGTGTTCACTATTTTGGGTATCCAATGTGTCATGTCAATGTGGTAATGCCATGTCATTCTATCCATTTTATTTTAAAATGTGACCATTGCCCTTAGGACATGTGTTAACACCTCAATGGGTATGTATCTTTTAAAATTTGACATGGAACTCATATTATTAGATTCTCATCTACATGATGAAACATGAACATGCCACTTGAGAGCTCTATGGGCTCTTTGAGCTCTTTTCATTACTTGGGCATCATCATGCCACGTGAAACCTTCTTGATCAATATGAATTATATTTAAAAATTCTAGTTTCATTAGTGTCATCAATCCCTAGATACATAATTGATGGTGAATCTCTAATCACTTCCTTTTTATATAATATTAAGCATGGGTCATCGATCTATCAGATCATTCTCTAAGATCCTAACAATTGCCACTCTCATATTTATTCTTGGTAGCTTTGACATGTTGAATCATTCCCTTCATTGGATCTTTGGTCTACTCATTGAGATGGTGACACTTACCACCCTCACACTGATCTTAAAACCCTTTGACATCTCAAACCCTCACTCTTCATTGGATCTTCAGACCACCCCCAAGATGGTGACACTTGTCATTCTCATGAAACTCTTATAACCTTTGACATTTAAAATTTGATTTCATAATGATCATCTCCAAGTGAGCAAACACATACCATCAAATATTTTTCTTGAATTATTAACTTTTTATCCTTACCCATGGGTCATTGATCTCTTTCGAAGCCCTAGTGATCTCACCACCTATCACCTTCAAGTTTTTCCATTTTTATGGGCATAAAATAAAATACATAAGCATTTTAAAGACTATAAAGAGATTATAATAAAGTTTAGCCTAATGTTTTTTAGTTATATTAATAAATACAATTGCGACTTAGGATAAAACTTTAGTTTAAGCCTAAAACATAATAAATAACTCATTGTTAATTAGTCTCATGAACCATCAGACATAAATGACTTAGCATAAATATTTTAGCCTAAGGTCTGAGTAGTATTAATAAATATGACTTGGACTTGGGTTAGAGTTATAAACTAAGTCTATATTAAATTGATTCCCACATAAACTCAAATAAAAATGACCCGTGTAAATTTGAATCTTATTTTAAAATACCCAAGTTAAAAAAAATTAGACTAAGGTTTTTACAAGATTTAAACATGGATTTAATTAGATAATTAAGGGATAAAAATATTAATCAAAATGTTAATTAATCATTAAAGTAAATAACCTTACACAATGTTTATCTAATCAGGACTCCAATAAACTTGTAACTTGAAACATAAAGATCCAATTTTAGTATATTTAGACAAGATAAAACTAGAATCATGTGTAACTATGCCAATCCAACCATGGTGTGGATGATATTAAAATAAAGATAATTTTTAAAATACTTTAATGGTACTTTGATCAGATGAATTTTTAATTTAAAGCACAAATTTGAATAATTTGAAACAAGGGTCCCTATTTTTAGGAATGGGGGTATGTTAACCTCAACAAATGGTGACTTTTAGGGGAAACATAGCAATATGTTAGAATTCAGATACTCGAGTTTAGACTAATAACTAGGCTACTTATTCCACATGATCAAAAACCATAGTTAAGATCAATTTATGATTAAAATAAGTATTACATATGTATAATTAGGCCCAAACATGAAAATTCATTCATGATGTGTGTGTGCTTTGATTCCACTTACTGTTTGCCATGGGATTTAGGGAAAAACTTTTAGATTTCATGACTTTAACCAATAACATTGACTTATAACATATTTGGATGTTCGCTAAGAACCATGATTTTTACATGTAAGGCTTGGGAATTGTTATAATACTAGCCAAGAATCCATAGCCCTAACAAAGACACATTTGGATATACCAAGGCCTTACTCCACTACTAGCCAGGCATCTATAATCCCAGTGGATATTATCAGAATCACTTTTGCTTAGAAAGATATTGAATTTTGAAATAAGGCTATTATTGTTATTATTATTATTATTATTATTATTATTATTATTATTATTATTATTATTATTATTATTATTATTATTATAAATCATTTTTATTCTATAGAAAAGTTTGGTAACTAGGTTAACCAATTTTGGGGATTTGGTTAAGTTTTTTTAACTTCAAACAATCATCCTTGGTTGCAAACTTTCTCCCAAGCAATAATGTTTATTAAGTGCAAACATGACCATGCTTCAATAATACAAGCTTTCATCTCACATATAAAATCCTTCTTAGAATAAATCTTAGATTATAAAAATGCTTAAAATATCAAGGAATAATTAACCTATCCATTAGTCTTTACTATTTTCTCCAAACTATAACATCAAGCTCACATTTCAACAATCCATGATCAACCAATGTTGAGAAGTCATACCTATATTTTTGAACTGTGAAGTTCCTTTTAAGAAATTAGGGATTTGGACCTTGAAAACCTATCTTGAAAATAATTATTTAATGTAGGTAATAAATCAACAAAAAAATAAAACACATAAAATAAATAAATAACAAACAAACAAATATTTATAAACATTATTTACAAACAAGGGACAAGAAGGAAAGAAATATGAAAGAAACTAATCTAATCCCTACACTAACCCCATAAATAACTTACCTCTAAGATCAAATGGAAAGTTATTTAAACTAATACATAACCTTGAAACATGATTTATTCCATTCACTGTCCTCTTATTATGGATAGGATCACTTGTGTGTTCATGTCTTCTGTGTGATGTATCTTGATTCATCATCTTCATTCTATAGTACCTAGATCAAATATATGGATCTAAAAACCAATCATATTCTTCCCAAATCCTTCTATCTTTCAACACGAGTGTTAATTATCCTTAATTCATAAACTGATAGTGACTTATATCATCTTCATTTAATGATGGTAGCTCAACTCACATTCTTAGATTGATGTCTTCATTAAGTTTAGCTTGAGGTGGAGATGGACTACTAATCTTTACACCAAATACTTTCCAAGTCATCATGAAATTATAATTCATCATGATCAAATAAAAGGTCATGAAATTCATTTTAAACCTTACCATTTAAATTAGGTTGATCACATACTTCCCACCTTTTGATGGGTTATATGGCAATCCTTGACTTATTACACTTAGTTCATCTTCATCCTCTATGAAGAATGGCATCTCTTCTAACCAATCGAGTCCCACCTTATCCTACTTTAGGATATATAGAATGACATTATTATCTTATAATACCTCAATTTATTTTTAAAAATCTTGGTATAAATGTTGTCACTAGTTAACTTCTTTAGGGATATCCTCAATTACAGTAATGACATCATATGAATTGCCCTCATAACTATCCTCTAAATAAAGGTCAATTTGTATCTGATCTTATTAATGGGGATGATCATATTGAATGGATATTAAATCTTATATTTCATGCTTAGGTTCATTTTCTTCTTTGAATAGAATAAAATCCTATACCAAGAAGGATTTATATGTCCTTGCAAAGCTAGATGTCCCTATAACATTGTCTTGATTAAACATAGGTTCAGATGTATCCTTTTAATTTTGATATGCTTCAAAGATATTATAATGATAAAATAGACCTATATAAAAAATAATAATTTCATGTATATTATCATATGGCCTATTATTATCATTATTATGAAACCTATTTATAGTCCCATTGAACCCTTGAGAAGCATAGTTTTTGCTAGAGTTTTCCCTAGTATTGCCCACTTTCTTTTGTAATTGAAGAAAATCAATATTAAAATTTTGAAACATCATAAGTATGTATTCAATCTCATTATTTATTGATATTGAGTTATGAAATTGATTGTTATTACTAGTGGGCATTAAATCTCGTTATTCTTGTGGATGAAATCCATTTGTAACATTATTCAAGAACCCCAAATTTTGGCCAGGATAGGCATGACTTGAGGGCAATTAGTTCAAGACTAGTGTCTAATTTATGGTATACACACTTTTATTGGTATTAAGAATGATATTTAGTGCTGGTCAATTAGGGTTGACATTTGGGATAGTATATGCAAGCTGACCTTGAGCTTGCATTTGATCATTGATTATTATATCTTTAACATAAGCTAATTCTAAGGTGTTTATGACTCTAATAGACCTTTTAAGAAACACAAAATTCATGGGATCTAAAGCATCCCTGTAAATATCTAAGGCTAAAGGCTTTTCAAGTCGATAATGAGCTATGGTTCTATTGAACATCTTCTAGAATTTGGCATTAAAGGATCTTATGAGCTTATTAGGATCTCTTTTAACTATGTTGAATTGTTGGTATAAGACATAAGGACTGATGATTTTGCCAAATTGTTTAATGAAGTAATAATTAAAGTTATTCTAATTGATAATGTAGTTCTCAGGTAGGTTAAGAAATAATTCATATGTAACATATTTGAAAGTAAATGGAAATAATCTACATGTTATATCCTCATGAACTACATTCATAAGTCTCAAAGTAGCCTTAAATATTTTAAGATGTTCTTCAACTATGACAAAATTATTAGGACTAAAAGAAGGAAAATACCTTTCAATATTTCTTAGTAAGTCATGTACCTGACTAGGTACATTGATAGAAGATCCACCTAACCACACCATACCTTGATGAGCATCTTACTTGTAATAGTTCTAGCTTGTAAAATCTTTGAACCCTATTTAAAATATAATGTCTAAATCTTATCTTTACAAAGAAAGATGATCAAACTTGTATATTTAAGCAATTTTTTCACAAATATGTATAAATATCCACAAATAACACCAATAATTAACTAAACTAGCTCAAATATAAGTCTAGATACATAAATATGAATGATCTTTAGATTTTTAAGTTCAAATAAATTCAAATTTGCAAAGGATCTATCAATATTTGAACAAAATAGCTATTACTAACCTCAAACTTGTTGGATTCATATATATCAAGCTATCTTTACCATAATTACTCATGGATATTCAAATAACATCTATATTTGTCTAAATAAGCATAAAGCCTAGTTTAAAACCATTAAGATCAATGATCTTTACACAAATATTCTAAAAGAAACATAAATATGAAAATAATACATCAATATTTTAATAAAATTCACCAAAATTATCTAAGATATTTCAAAATTGTAAAGCTTTAGCTTAGGACCTCCTTCTAGTGCCACTCTTTCCACTTTTGATGCACATAAATGTGTCTTCAGGTTCATATAGTGTTTATGAAACACTTCTCATTTTTAGATTCAAAGAATCCATTGCATGAGTTATTGGTTTTTATAATCTTGTTATCCTTGGTGGAATAGAGGCATAATAGATTGATTGTTTCACAAATATATATTAATTAGTGGCTGGGAGCCACCATGGCTTAATAGTTAATCTTTGATTTTGAAGATGATCAATGCTATTTAAAGTGAATTATGATCAAAACTAAGTCTAAAGTTAAACATATATGAATATTCACAATGAAGATAATATAAGGTGAGTTGATTAAAAAAGGAGAAAAAGGAAGGGTAGGGTAGAAAATAAAGGTGTTGTTGATCTTTTCTTCAAACATTATGACAAAGTTTCAATTTCATCTAAACATGCATTTAACCAATGTGCAACATGTAGTAGCGTAATCTCAAATCCTACCACACATTAGGCAAAAATCTAAGGAAAGTATGAAAAGATATAAATAAGAGTAAGATTTACTTTAAGAATTTTACTCTTACAAGAAAATAACATTAGCCCAGATGAAAGAAGAGAAAATAAAATGAGGTAGACCTAAAAAATTTCAATTAATTTAGCATCATCATAAATTAGCATCTCTAAATTTAAAGATACACATCTATAACTCAACATAACCATTTAAATATGAAGATAAGATCAAAAAAATGAGAGAGAAACCATGACACCAATTCACACAAGCAAATGTGGACAAAATTTGCATAATTCCTTACTTATATTAATTTGTTCAAAAGTTACAAATAGTTTTTTGGCTCCAAAACTCTCTCCATCTTTTAAAATTAGTGATACCTCCTTTATATAGATAGTTCATGAGAAAAAAATTAATTCCTTCTCAACATGCAATTGAACAAGTGTCATAGACAAGTATCCTTTTACCAATGCTAATAGAACCCATGACCCTATTCAACTATGACTAGCCTAACATAACTATGCATTACATGTTGCCCATGCCTTTACAAAATAGAGTATTTAAAGGGTATTTAACTCAAAATAATATACCATGTCAACTTAATTAACCTTTGAGATGCCTCTGTAAGTTCAGGCTTCTCTTGTTATATTACAAGATCTTCATTTTCATATTCGCTAACCAGATTAAGTCTAATACATGTGTGTTCACATTTTTTATCTTTACTAGTTTAGGAATCTAACGTGTCATGGAAATGTGTAATTCCATGTCATTCTATCCATTTAATCTTTAAATGTGACTATTTCCCTAAGACATGTGTCAACACCTCATTAGGTCTATATCTTTGAAAAGTCCACATGGGACTTGCACTATCATATCCTCATCTACATGATGGAACATGAGCATGACACTTGGTAACTCCACTAAATCTCTGATCTCTTTTCATCACCTGAGTACCATCATGACACATGTCAATTTCTCACTCAGTTTGATCTCTGTTGAAAATTTTTAGCTTCATTTAAGCTATCAATCCATGTATACACAATCAATGGTGAACCATCGATCTCTTCCTTTATAAATAAGCTTGAGCATGGGACATGAATATACTAGATCATTAGCTAAGATCATTATAATTATCACTCTCATAGTTGTTCTTAGTAGCTTTAACATGCTTATTCATTCCCTCTATTAGATCTTTGGTCTACCTATCAAAATGGTGACACTTGTAACCCTCGCACTGATGTTAAAAAAATTTGGCATTTAAAACCCTCACTATCCATTAGATATTCATATCACCCTTGATATGGTGACACTTTTCATTCTCATGGAGCTTTTATAACCTTTAAAATTTCAACTTTGATCTCACATTATTAGATCTCTCCAAGTTAGTAAACATGTACAGTCAGATCCTTTCTTTGACTTATTGACTTCCAATCCTTACTTGTGGGTCATTGATCTCTTTTGAAGCCCCTAAAATCTCACCACATATCACCTTTAGGTTTATCCATTTATACAAGAATAAAATAAAATACATGAGCATTTCAAAGACTATAAAGAGCTTAGAATAAATTTTATCCTAATGATTTTTAGTTGTATTAATAAATACAATTGGGACTTAGGATAAAACTTTAGTTTAAGTCTAAAATGTAATAAAGATATCCTTGTTAATTAGTCCCATGAATTATTAGATATAAATTAATTATCATAAAGAGTTTACCTAAGGTCTGTGTTGTATTAATAAATATGACTTAGACTTGGGCAAGAGTTCTAAACTAAGTCTATAATAAAGTGCTTCCCATGTAGATTCAAATAAAAATGACCTGCATAAATTTGAATATTATTTTAAAAGACCCAAGTTAAAACCATTTTAGACTAAATTTTTTACATGATTTAGAAATAAATCCAATTAGACAATTAAGGGCCAAAAAGATTAATCAAAGGGTGAACTAATCATTAAACTACAAAACCCTGCACAGTGTTTATCCAAAAGGGACTCCATTAAAATTGTAACATAAAACATAGAGATCCAATGTTAGAAAATTTAGATAAGATCAAACCAAAATAATGTGTAAATATTCCAATCTAACTATGGTGTGGATGATCTTCAAATAAAGATATTGTGTAAAATATTCTAGTGGTACTATGATTAAATGAATTTTCAATGTAAATCACATATTTGCACAATTTAAAACAAGGGTACCTATTTTTAGGAATGGGGTTATGTTGACCCCAATAGTAGCTTCATCAAATGGAGGATGGAGGCATATGAGGTTGGAGGTCTTTCAGTGACCTCTAGTCAACTGCCAATGATGGGGCCACACCAATGTTTTGGTGACATTTTGTGTGGTGTGCTTTTTTTATGTATTTAGATAAGAATATGACATTAATATTCATATGTGTGGTGTGTTTTTTTATTTATTATATGAGGTGTCTTATGTGCCAAATCGGCTAATGCAAAGGATAGTTCTTTAGTGGTAGTGTAAATAGTCTATGTTGTTTTTGTTTGGGTGGAAACAAACATTAACAGAGGCTACATAAGATGACAATGATGATTTTTATCCTCATGATATTTTCATATTTTGAGTTGTATGTGTTTTTTATTCCCCTACTTGTTTAGAACACCTCTGATATTTGGAAAAAAATGAGAATGCAAATATAATGGAATGTGGAAAATAGTTGTATAAGAGGGTAGCTAACTATAGATATCTTATAAATTCCTTACTTATTTATGGAGATGACCCCTAGTGACATGTAAATATGATCATGTAAATTAAATTTAGAATGAATTATTTCTCATAGTAGTGGTCATATGTAGAAATATTGCATAAGTAGTATGTAAACCTAAAAGTATGCATTGGCATATGATTCTATTTGGGCCAATTCTTGAAGATGTATATTCTCGTTATGTTCACATAAAGTGGTATAGAATTGATTAATAATGTTCAAAAGGGGGTGAAGTTTGAGGTATAAAGTGAAAAATTATTAATTTAATGTTATTATATAATTTTAATAGATTTGTTAATAGGTTTATAAAGCCTAGTGTGTAACCATATGGATAATACAATAAGATATTATATTGTAGTATATAGGTTTGGTTTTATTATTAGAAGATTTTAAGTTAAAACTTGATAATTTGTTGGGATTTATAAATCCCCTATTATAGTAATTATATTCTTATATATTTTTAATGTGTTTGAATGGTTTTGAATAATATGAATGAAATAATATTATATCAGTGTTTTAAATATTTGGTCTCTTGGGTCTTTTATTTTTTGTGATTCATGCTCAGATCTAAAGCATCACCATCATGTAATGCATGACCTAATTTTTTCCTTATACTCCCTCTATATATTATATCATACATACTACACCTCCTATTTATGGACTTATCATGAATGTTGAGACTAGACATACTCATGAAACAATTGATATAGATCAACTTGGTGGCATTAATGATTAGTAATTGACTAAATATCCTAAATTAAATCCACATCATATTGACACAATATTATATATTACAAGAGATGAATATAAAAATTTGGATTAAGATATTAAATTTTGGGGATAATATAACCCCTTCTATGATATCAATTAACCCTTTTAAGGTAATAACCCAACCATAGGTTTTTATACCTCTATTATTAGTATTATCTTTACATCTACACCTATAATGATATATGTATCATCCACCTAAAGTGTGTGGGTAACATAAAGATTCCAAACAATTTCCATACCTATTCCTACACATGAAACCTTTACCTCTCCTATGATGACTATGCATATTACATCACCAACCACACCTACTACATGTTCCCTTAAGTAGACTATTAAAACTCTGCATGGTAAGGTGTTACATTTAGATTAAGGTGCATCTAGAGTTAGTCATTCAATTAATTTTAATTATTTAATTTATAATCCATTATCCTTGAGATAACTTATCCTTCACCTACAAGCTTTATAGCCACTAAGTTTCTACTATTCAAAGGTAAAGATGACCCATAACAACACCTTCAATCATTCCAAATAACATGCTTAGATTATGAATATAATGGAAAATTATTAACCAAGTTATTTTTTAAAATACTCAAATAATACTCTTTGTGATGGTTCTATGACCTTCCTCTCTAATCAATTAAATCATTTAATCTTTTATTATATCAATTTCTAGCACATTTTACTATCAACATTGATGAGAAACCATCTATGTTTATGTAATTTAGGTATAATATTATTGTATCCAAGATGAATTAAATTTTATCCAAAATGAATTATAATACATATTCAAACAAATATTTCTTGCACTACTCCTTGAGTTGGTCAACTTCATGAGATTTAAATCATTTGATTAGGTATATTATATAGTAAGATATAAAAAGGCTAGGTTCATAGATTTTAAAAAGATTAATTATAAACATATTCTTGCATCTACATCAACAATGAAGTTATAAAGAAAACAAAGTTATAAGGTAAAAATAATGAGGTAAATATTATAATTTATGTAGTATCACATACTACAAATCATCTTTAGTTTTTATCTCTATCAAAGATTAAATTTTATAGATTACCATCACCTCTTCATATATGGTTATTATGATCAAGGAATCTAAGGAGGCTAGTTAGATCATATGTTAGTTCAAAATGAAATCAACTCAAAATGACCCAAAATTAAAACTAACACACTGACAAGTAAACACTACCTTGCCTAGATCAAAGAGGGGAGCATAGTGAACAAACAAAAAATTCCAAAAGATTAGAACAAATGTAAGAAAACATATATTCTTACCTTCCTTGAATGCTCCAATAGGTTTGTTCTATTGGCTCGCTCAGATTATGCTCAAGAGGTCTTCATCAATGGAGTGTGGCTACCTTAATTTTCTCTTAGAACCATGTTTAATGCTTCTCTTGGCTTGATGATTCAATGGCTTGGCTCAATTTTGGAATTATAAATATATGTATTTACTTCATGAATGAAATCATGCATTATAACATTACTTTTATTGAGCTCTAAAATCATTTGTGCGTGGTAATTTTTCACCAACATAACTTGTTAAATGAAGAGGTCTAGGTTTGATTTTATAGGCTTTGAAATTAACTTGGAATGGGTTAAATACTAACCTAGGTTGGCTTAGTTAACCTTAGTTGAATTTATAGGTGTCTAAATGATCACGATTAGCATGGAATAGGTGTGCTTTGAGATATTTTCCATTTGGGACAACTCAAAAAGGTAATGATTAGCTTCTAGGATGTTCTTTGATATTTGAATTTTCCTTTTTGATAATTCATTTATTAGCTAATGGATGAACTATTTTTAATTTAAATAATCCCTTTTAGGAATTTGGATATTTGTTTCAAGATTTTGATTTAAAATGATTTGCATTTTCCTTATTTAATTGATTTATGATCCAAATAGATTTATTACATGGTAATGAAGCCAATTTTGAGACACTTTGAAGTTTTTGGG
Organism: Torreya grandis; assembly: GCA_037957365.1. Taxonomy (NCBI): domain Eukaryota; kingdom Viridiplantae; phylum Streptophyta; class Pinopsida; order Cupressales; family Taxaceae; genus Torreya; species Torreya grandis. The sequence goes on along the minus strand of JARHVA010004797.1, from coordinate 384,168 downwards.
ATAGGTATTTAATGGTTAGCAAGAATTGGTCTAAAGTTAGGTATAACACCATTGGTGGCTAGTTTTAGGTATCTATAGTTTTTACCTATTTGGTAAGGTGTTATAATTTGTAAGCATAGTAACATCTTCTCAAAGAATAAAAATGATATTTGTGCTTGTGACTTCAATGGTGATGGATGAACTATAGGGTGCCCTCTCGAGGGAATGGTTGGAAAAAGAAATGAAAAATGGTCCCTTGAAAGAAATAATTGAGATGATGGAACCAAAGAAATGAAGATAATGGGGTGGGAACACAATGATTTATCCAAAGTTAGGTAGAACCATTGAGAATGTAAGTGGGATGGTGTATAATGGTTTGCCCAGATGTAGTTATAAGAATTGTACCTTGATTATATAAACATCCTATGATAACATAATGATTTGCCTAAAGTTGATTATAATAATTGATAAGATGGATCTACCTCAGTTAGGATAGACAAAAAGGATAACAATATACCCCAGATAGGTAGAAGAAAGTAAATGATTAGAATTGGTGATAACACAATGATTTGCCTAAAGATGGTTATAATAATTGATAATGTAGGTGGGATGGTGTGTAATTATTTTACCATAGGTTATTAGAATTATTGGACCTTGATTATAGTAAACATGATTGATAGTTGATTGAAAATATGATGAAGATGACTTAATATAGAGGATAAAGATGAATTGGGATAACCTGCTAGTAGAGAGATGCTCATCTAAACTAACAAAGTTTAAAATTATTTCATTATTTAATTAATCTATATGGGATATGATTGGGATTGTTTTTGGTGTTGGTTCCAATGAGATGTTGATAGTGTTTTTGATGGTATAGACTTATCAAAGTTGATTTTTGATATAGCACTTAATGTTAGGCATCATGATAAAACATTATGAGGACTTGGATGAAATATGCATAAGGACTAACTCTTGATCCAATACTCAAAGGAAAAAATGTACCAATGATAAAAACCATGATGATAATGTTGACATATGAATATGGATGGATTTAAGAATAAGTTTTAAAGTAATCACCAAATGAATGCACATAGACTTGAATCAAAGCAACATTACTTAAAGAAAAAAAATAGGCACATAAACAAACAAAAATAAATAGATAATAGTTAGTCCCTATGTTAGTACAAACAACATGATGAACATTACCCATAGAAAATAGGTGATAACTTAAAAAACAAACATGGTGGGGGAAGAGAAGAAAAGGAAGGGGATGGCTGAGTTATCTCCATATGCACTAGGCAAGTGGACACTATCTAAATAGTTTCATAGATGATATATCCAACAAAAAAAATAGATTGAATGTAATTCTCCCAAGAAATGGGAAAAATATGATAACTAATGAAAAACAAACATGATGGATGTGATAGAAGAATAGGAATAGTCTTTAAAAATGGCAAGTGCATGGGATATGGCCAAAAAGGATGGGGAAACTAAGGAACAAGTGATTTATTATGACTTAGTAAGGGTTCCCATAATCCTTAAGCCAAAGGAATGGTCAATGGTTTTGGTTTTTATAAATGATTTTCAAATGTTTTTGTAATTTTCTAGGTATCTTAACTTGATTGAGAATGATGAGACATTAAACAGTCCAAGCTCACAAAATGGTGAGAGTGTGGCTAACTTAAAATGATACTCACAAAATGATGATAGCATGATAGAAAGGGGGATTTGGATGACCTTAAAGTGAATCAAAAATGACCTACATATTCCTAAAATGGTCTTAGTTCATAGTAGTTACACCTTACAGCAGAGGAATTTAACTAGTGTAGTATCTAATTCAAACAAAACATGCACAGTTGGTATGATGGAATAGTATGAAATTGAAAAGGATGGTTGGTATGTCAAGGAATAATAAACAAATGTTTCCCCTAGTTTTCCCATAGATGTTTATACCTAGGATACAACTAATTAGATTAATGATACTAATTTACCTACAGGTGGTTATAATTAGTAACAAGATCAGTGAAACACTAATTTTCCCTAGTAGGAAATTTAATCAAGATCACATAAATAAACATGACAAAAATGGATAAGAAATGAAGGATGCAACTGCCAAAATGTATATCTTAATACTCCAAAATACTAGCTTTATTTGGAATGCTTGAAATAACTACTAAAACTAATTTGATTATTCATGTTGAACATGAAACCATGGATGAACCAAGTTCAAATGGCTTAGGATAGCATAGATCATAAAATAATTTGATTGATAAAATGAAATGGTAGGATGGATAAGTGATAGGATAATGATAGGCTAGTAGTATGGTAGGATGGTAGGATGACATATGGTATGGAATTATTTAGGAAGATGATTGTATGAAGATTAGATATAATGGTAGGAGGGTTTCCCCCAAGTGATAAGGTGAAAGGATAAAAAATGTGACAATGGAAAATGATTGGTAAATTGAAATGGTATGGTACATGTTTTGATTGGCATGGGTATGGTTGATGATTTTATTATTCTTTATGATGTGGAGATGCACATCCTAATTAGTAAATGATACAATCAAAATATTTAATCATGTTAATTTACATCCCAAACCTCATCTAAGTAGCTACTTTGTCAAGAAGTGGATATAGATTTGGATGCTCATGATGTTGTTGTTATCCTCATTAGTCATTGATTATATTTCCATCAAACATCAAGACAAGGTATATTTATAGACTTTATAAAGGAAAGTGTAGACATGGATGGTAAATAAGGATAAATAATGGATGATAGGTTTGTTATGATGATGCTTTAGTGGATGGAAATGAAAAGTATAATATTTGGTAAACAAATGAAGATCGATATTTTCAAGCACACACAATGTTTTTTATTCTAGATTTGACATAACTTTGGATGCAGTAGGGCTAAAGACTTCTAAATATTCTCTTGATATGACCACTAGATTCTTATGTTATTTTGGCCTAAGGGTAGCTAACATCTAATTAGGCTATATATGGGAAGCTATATTTATTTCATATTTGATTTTGTCTTCATCAAGTAATGAAGAACTTTTGTTCTTAGATATTAGCACCCTGAAGAGGTTTCTACCAATGAAGTTGTCGTGATTATCCTATAACACCTCCAAGAAGATTTCACTAAAGATCATTAAATTTTATTATCTTCTAGCACCTCTAAAAAGGTTTCACTAGAAGATGTAGAGTTGTAACTTTGATATTCCCCTAGAACCTTCAAAAAGGTTTCACTAGGAAAGTGTTCTTCTATATGATTTTGGTCTTGGCCTCCTTGATCTGCATCAACTAATGTCACCATGGATTTATTTGAACAAAGTGTGATTTTTCTAGTCCTAAGTGACACTTGTGGGAGGTAAAATGTCAATAAAATGGCTATGATGGTTTGTGGCAATGGTGTGTGGAATGTAATGGGATGGGGGTGGGCATCATAATCCTTGTAGAATATACTAGGATAACTTATATTGATGCTAAAGTAATCATCCAAAAAAACCATAGAAGGATCACAAATGTGTTCAGATTGATCTATAAGGCATGTATAACCAATGTTTCAATATCCATGAATGTATTATAATTTTGAATCTAATTCTAACTCAAAGGACTCTGAATCCAATGTTGAGATTGTCATTAATTTTGATTCTAATGCTAAATCTAATGTTGGTTCAAGAATAAAACCTAAATATAATTCTAATTTTTCATCTCACATGGATGCTACTATAATTATGTCTTATTTAATGCTTGGTATGGGACAAGTAATGGCATGTTATAGCATAGTGGACTCCAAAAAGATTTGCTTGTCAAAGTGAGACTCTGTAATAGTGGGATAAAGGCCAAGATACAACTCCTTAGAGACTAATTTGTCAAAGGGAGGCTATTGAAAAATAGGCATATGATTAGAAGGTGATTCACGTATTTTAACTTATCACAAATATTTGTTTCAATAAAAAAATCTTGGATTGGTTAGTTTTCTTGGTCTTGGTTTAAAATCAATTGTAAACTACTAGTTTTGAACATTGTTTGGTCCTCAAATGATTGATTTGGTTAAGGGAGTGATTTGATTTGTTGGGGTATTAATTGGATTGATTAGGGTCATGATTGGATTATTTTGGGTTGCAATTGGATTTGTGATTGGATTGGCTGAGGTTGGATTGGTTGTGATTGGATTGGTTAAGGTTGGATTGGTTGTGAATAGATTGGTTATGTTTGGATTGGTTAGAATTTTGATTGGATTGGTTGGTATGGTTATTGGATTGGTTGAGATGGTGATTAGATTCACTGGGGTTTTCTAAAGTGGGGAATGATTAGAACTAGATGAATTATGATTGATGGTTGGATAATGGGTGGGCATTATGGAGCTTGATTGCTCACACAAGCCAAAGGATGAGGTCCTAAAAGGACAATTTTGGGCCATTGTGGAGCTTGGTAGCTTGCATAAGCCAAAGCATGAGGTCCTATAAGAACAATTTTGGGGCGTTGTGGATATTAGAAGATCACACAAGCAAAAAGGATGTGGTCCTTGAAGGACAATTTTGGGGCATTTTGGAGCTTGTTAGCTCACATAATCCAAATGATTAGGTCCTAAAATAGTAATGGTATTCATTAGATGTTGTGGAACTTGGTAGCTCATACAAGATAAAATATGAGGTCTTGGAAGGAAAATTATGGGGAATTATATATATTGGTAGATTTCAAAATCCAAAGGATGAGGTCCTAGAATAATAATGATATTCCTTAGATGTTGTGGAGCTTGGTAGCTCACATAATCCAAAGGATGAGGTCCTAAAAGGACAAGTTTGGGGTGTTTTAGAGGTTGATATATCACCCAAGACAAAGTATCCAAGTCTTTCTCATAAACCATATCATCATAATTGGGGTCTTGAATGGGATCATAAGCTAGTTCTTTACTTTGTTCCCTGTATTGATTATTGTAAGGAGGGTATGTATCCATCCAAAATAACATTGTCTATAGTTGGGTCTTCAATAAATTCCTCATCATAAACCAATTATTCCTCAAAGAGGTGATTATTATACTCAATTTGTGTAGCCATTCTATCATAATTTGGATTATACTTGACTCCATCGTAAGTTTAGCTAGACATATCTGCATCAATGATGAAAGCTCCAAAAAAAAATGCTTAGAGTTATAAAAACTCTAAAAAAATGTCCTTTGGAAAAATGATTCAAACTTGGTTGAGATTGGTAAAAAAGGGTAGAGCTATATCTCTAAACAATGATCTAAATGTGGAGTTGTATCTTCAAAAATTCTATACAAAGACTTGCTAAAAATAGTATAATGTCAAATGATGTCTCTTACAAATAAAGGTCTAGTAAAATGACCTCAAAACAAGTTTCCAAACTCTATTGTCCAAACATGTTCCAAATAGGTATAAAATAAGAAAGGGGAATGTTGCTAGGTATTTTCTCCAAATGTAGAGTCAAAAACTAGGCTCAAATAGGATATGTTAGAACTTTTGTCCAAACAACATCAAAAGTTAGGCTTAAAAATAAAGGATGATAATGATTTATCTAACAAACTTGGAATAGTTTGACATAGACAAGGAACTTGATTCTAGACATAAACATGATCTAATTGGTATAAAACACAAAATAAAAGGAACTTTGAATAGAGAGTGACTCTATCAAATAAAGGCACAAACAATACAGCTTCCAAATTTGAGTGATGAATTAACCCAATTTACATAACACAAAAGAGAAAGATCTATGTATCAATCCCAAAAATTGAGGCCTAAATAGAAATCAATCAATGTTTGAATCTAAACTTTTAAAATTTAATTAAAAGAACTCAACTAAGGATAAACTAGGATTTGATGACAACAAACTAGGTAAATCTAAATAGTGTGACCATGCTAAACAAAGATCTAATAAGGATCAAATGATTGGTTTCAAATAATGATAATTGAGACACAAGACAAGACAAGCTTTTTGAAACAATTTAGGTAACATAATGACATTATTTCTCCCAAAAGATGTTACAATGTTGTGTTTCAAAGACTTTAAAATCACAAGATTTGAAATGATTTGGGCATCATAACATTTTTCATTTTGATCAAGTGATACTCATAATTTTTTGACACAAAAGTTTTTCTAAGTTAAATCAAGGTCTCAAACAGATGGCATAATGACTCCTCAAACAATGGAGTGATTTTGGACACAAGACTCATTCATGACATGGTTTAAATAACAAGTTTTAGTTTTAACACATACCAAATAATAAAAATATAAATTAAGAAAATCCAACTAAGTATAATCATCCTAAAATACTATCAAGGTGTGGTAAAGTGGGTTTGAATAAAACCTACACATTTTCAATCATCTAGATTGATCCCATGTGTATAACTTTCATGTTTATAAACAAGAGAAGAAAAATGTCAATTAATTTTGTATCAATGTGCTTATTGTGAAAAGGTATTATCCTTTTCATAACCACTACATTTGGCACTTTATCAATGTAGTGTGATGTCCATATCGATCATACATCTTGGGCTTATCCTGCTACTAACAGAGATGGTTTAAGTTCTCAAACCACCATCCCAGTGGGGTGATCCTAATTTGTATACCCCCATGGAGAGGGGTTTAATATGATGTTGGGATTTGAAACCCAAATTCAAAGCTTCACTATAGAACTTATGGGAGGTAATGAAGTCCCCCTCACAAAATAAGATTCATGGAAATAAAAATACAAGTAGAAAGACTTTATGGTCACTTTTAGATCACCCAATACTATGTGAGTTTAGGGAGAGCTTAGGTGACGTTCCTTATATGCCTTAGACTAGGCACTAAAATTCAATGGAGAGGTGTTTTTTATCCCATGATGTCCCAATAGGGGATGGGGGGAGCGCATACATGTACTATATTTTAAAAAAAAAACAATAAACAAATAATTTTATAAATAATTGAAGTGAAGTTTATTTGTTTTACCCAGTTGAAATGTTTGATTAGGTTCATTACTAACCCCTTGGCCTAATTTAAAAAATGAAATAATTTTCACACAACCAAATGAATCACAAATCATCTAAGTTCATTTTTTTATCCTAAAGATTGAAGTGTTCAAGATCTATCCTATGTTCATGATTAAACACAAATTTGAAAATGTTTCAAGACTTAAACATGTGTTTCAAGCACCAAAATTGAAATTTTTCTAAGATTTATCATTCTAGATTCATTTTAGGCACCAAATACCAAATGTGTGAAAACTAACACATTCAATTTTAGACCCAAATCAAAACATTTGAAATTTTACTCACTTCTTTTTAAACCTGAATTGAAATGTTTGGTTAGTCAAAAACAAGCAAATTATGTCTAAATCAACCTTGGGCCCCTGCAAAAAACAAGATTATAATGGCCTACTTAGAATCTCTTTCATGTTTGGGAAAATGAACCTTAGATTTGATCTCTTAGGTTTTAATTAAATTTTACATAGTGACCACTGGTAATCACAAATAACCATTAATGATTTAAAGGAAACCATCACTGATCAATTAGAGATAAATGTTGGTGATTAAGTATATTCATCACCAATCAATAAAAACTATTGGTGAAGACATGTTGACCTGAAGGGTAAAACCTCAAAAATCAAATGTGTTAATTTAGGCTTGGCTATTGAAAAGATAAATAAAACCTATAAGGTTAAGTTTACAAATGATATTTAGATGATCTTGAAACTTAGAAATTGACAAATGAGATAATAAAAAAAAATCAAAATGCAAGCTTTAGGTCTATTTCTCCCCTACAACCTAACCATTGGTAGTTACATAGAATCATTGGTGTTTAAGTAGAATCATCATTAGTTAAGGCCTAACCATTAGTGGTTTCATCTGATCATCAAAAGTCACTATGTAAAAGTTGAGAATTTAACAAAAACTAAATACAGCCAAATCAATGTTAGAAAATCAATTTTAGAGAGCTTCAAGCAATCAAATGAATATTTAAAAGCTTAATAATGATCTCCTTGTTACATTGGATGCATTGGTACAACTATATGTTCCATTTTTTATTAATGAACCCAAGGAGGGTGGTTAGATCATATATTAGTTCAAAATGAAATAAACTCAAAATGACCCAAAATGAAAAATAGCACACTAAAAAACAAGCAATACCTTCCATAGATCAAAGAGGGGAGCATAGTGAACAAATAACAAATGAAAAAATCTCAAAAAAAATACAATAAAACATATATTATTACCTTCTTTTAATGTTCTAAGAGGTTTTTTTGATTAGCTTACTCAGATTATGTTTAGAAGGTATTCATCAATGGAGTGTGGCTGCATTCATCTCCTCTTAGCACCATTTTCAATGCCTAGTTTGGATTGATGATTCAATGTCTTGGCTCAATTTTGGAATTATAAATTTATGAATTTTCTTCATGAATGAAATCCTACATTATAGAATTACTTTGAATGAGCTCTAAAATCATTTATGCATGATAACTTTTCACCAACATAGCTTATTAAATTAAGAGGTCTAGGCTTGATTTTATAGGCTTTGAAATTAAGTTTGAATTTGTTAAATCCTAACCTAAGTTGACTTAATTAACCTTGGTTGGTTTAAATCTATCCAAATGGTCATGATTATCATGTAATAGGTGTGCTTTGAAATATTTTCCATTTGGGACAACTCATAAAGGTAATGATTAGCTTCTAGGATGTTCTTTGATATTTGAATTTTATTTTTTGATAATTGATTTATTAGATCATGGATGAATTCAATTAGGAATTGATTAGGATTTTTAAGTTAATTAATCACATTTAGGAATTTATACATTTGTTTCAAGATTTTGATTTAAATGATTTGCATTTGCCTTGTTTAATTTATTTATGGGCCAAATTGATTTATTACATGGTTATGAAGCCAATTTTGAGACACTTATAAATTTTTGGGATAGGTATTTAATGGTTGGAAATAATTTGTCTAAAGTTGAGTATGAAGCCATTGATGTCTATTTTTAGGTATCTATAGTTACAGGAGTTACTTGAGTGAAATCTTATCACTCTTCCTCTCTAAATATTTTGATCCAAATAGGCCTACAACAAAAAACTATGATAATATTACATACTATCACTATCCCCAAATTGTGAGACATTTTACTAATAAATTATTAAAATTAAGACATAAGATACAATATTTTATTGATCACAACATTGTTGATTAATCACACCTAGAAAAGAATCCAAACTGTAAAATAATGTAAATTGTTGTTCCCAAAATCAGTTGTGCTTATTTTTGGAACTCCCCTGTAAAACTTGTCCGTTTCATCTTTTCATCCCCCTCAGTTCATTCTTTGAAATGGTTTTTGAATTCACTCTCATCTTGGCCTCAGAATGAGAAGTGGTTACCATCTCATTCCTGCCAATTTTTCCTCTCTTGGACTCCTTCTGGAGTTAGTCTTTCCTCCCTTTTCCCCTGTGTAAGGGCGGCAAATTTTGCCGCCCCTGCATTTTCCTTCATTTTTTGTGCAAGGGCGGCTAAATTTTTTGCCCCTAAACTTTTGCCTACAAGGGCGGAAAATTTTGCTGCCCTTACCCATGTTCTGCATCCCCTTTTTTCCACCCTTGCAATAGGCGGTAAGTTTGCTGCCGTCTACCGCTGCTACCATCGTCAGTCGATTTCTGCCGTGGTCGGCAGGTTTGTCGATGTTGGTTGTTTTCTTCTGCCATCGTCGGTAAGATTGATGATGTCGGTGGTGTTGTCTGCCATCATCAGTAGTCTTCACCGTCTCTGTTCTCCCACCCATGCAGTGGCGGTAATTTTTGCCGCCCTTGCATCTGGAACTCACATTCCTCCATCTCTGGAGAAATCTTCATTCTTTTCATTTTCTGTGCCCGCTCCCCTTTTTCTTCCTCTTTTTGACCTGCTCGCATCTCATCCCTTTCAAACGCATCTCCTTGATCGTGACCAGTGAGCATGTAGTTCTCCCAGATCACTAATTTCTTCCTCTGATTGCATAATCATAGTTCCTGCTACAGTTTCTGTGAAGGGTCCCTCTCCGTCGGCGTATTTTCAGCAGAAGTTCTTCTAGGTCACTGAAGTTTCCCTGAAGCAGTCCAAGACCAAGGAGAAGACTAAAAATAAAGATTGATAGTTTGGAGAAAGATCTCAGTAGATGGAAGGAAATGAAAAATCCCAAGAGGAACACTCTGATGTCTGTTGGTGCCATCTCCAGTAAGGACTCCTATGTTGAGATCAAGAAGTCACTAATCTTTGGAATCCAGAAGAGATAATTCAGAATTTCAAAGGAAATGATTCAGAGAAATTTGAAGAAGCATCTTTCTCAATGACTTCGGTGGACAACATTTTGGATGCTCAGTTAACTTTGGAGAATCTGAAATCTAGGTTAACTGGCTATGCTAAAGCCATCACAGTATTGAAGGACGCACTTATCAGAGTGAGGGTCATCTCCCAGAACGCAGTTGCACCAGATAGCATAGGAATTCAAGCATCAATCACCATGTACGATGCTCATCTGAAGAAGTCTGATAGCAAGAATTGGCACTCTCTCTCCCCCTTCTCTCTTCTTCTATCCTTATGCATTTTTGTTTTGCGCAGAATGCATGCATTTTTGTAAATATGTAATTACTTGTAAATATTTTAGAAAAATATCTAAAAGTCAAAGATGAGTCATCTTTGACCAAGATATTTTATATTTTATTATTTTTTGTTTTTGAGGATTTTACTCCCTATATATAGTGGAGACCTCATTTGTAATTGATCTTGGAAAATTCAATAGAAAACACTCTGCTAAAATTGAAGCAACTTTTGAGACTTTGTGCTCAAATTTGTAAATCATATTCTGTTGAATGAATGAGAAGCAGGTTATTTCAGACTTTGTGTTGAGATCGTCTCTATTATTTAGGAAATAGTTCTTATGTCTTTTTCCTGGTAACATCTTGTTTATCTGATTTAATAAGCAAGTGGGTGTGTTATTATTATCTGAGGGCACTTATTGAGGGTAGAAAATAGACTTTGTGCTACTTTTACCTTTGAGATTCTTTTATCTTTTGTAGTTTCAGGTGAAGACTTTGTGCTTCACTTTACTCTATGGTTGTACTTGTTCCAGATATGTGGGGAAGCTACGGAAGACTTTGTGCTTGCGTGAGCGTTCTTGTGACTTTGTTTCTTCAGGTGATCTCTTGCTCTTCGTTTGACACCATTCCTGAAAGAAGAGGAACGTTGTTAGCATTAGACCAGGATTTTCCCCCTTTTGTTCTTTATACATTACTTCTAAAAAAAGAGAAGTAGATGCTGTTATACCACCCCCGTGTGTTATTTTCTGCTTAATTATATATTCAGCACATAAGTATTAATAGGAAACCTCCCCTTGATGAGAGGAGAGATTTACCTCATCTAGATCAGGTAAAGCCACACTCCTCATCGTGTAAATCTCCCTTATGTTGTGGCTGATATCCCCATTTTGTCATCAGTTAGTTGACGACAAAATATTCACCCAACAGTTTTTGGCGACTCCGCTGGGAAACCGAATGTGCAGTCTGAAACCTCAAGTTTCAGATTGAATCAGTCCCTACCCTTATCCATTATATAATCTAGCGACTTCGTTTCATGTCTTACCCATTATCTTTATAGCCTTACCAGCTACCTCCATCTCTGTTATATTATCTGGTCTACAAAACCAGAGCTACTGGGAAGAACGTGCATTTTGAAGCTTCAAGCTTCAACTTGAAGTGGTTTCGGTCCCATTTTTGTTTTGAAAACCTGGCAACTCCATGCTATACCAGAAGTCAGAGATCTAAAGGTATTGTCAACCCTGTATTTGAATTGGCACAACAGAGTAATTTTGATCTGTTTCTTCCACCAACTTCTCTTCAATGATCTAAGATTTTTCCCTCTGGCCTTGGTAGATCGCCAACATGAGGAAGAACTCCTTTTCCCGCTGTTAATCACCGCCTACCTATAAACACTCCACCAAGGTTTGTTATCCCACATTTTAATCCTCTTATCATAATGGCTCAAGGCCCATGGGGTAATTCCTTCAGCCCTCTTAACTTGACCCCACCCCTGCATGAACTACCTCATAGTTCTAGGAAAAAATTTCCTAAGTTTTTTGGTGATGGAAAGGTTCATCCCAACAAGCATATTGTTGCTTTCTCCATAGCATGTGGCGTTATTGGTGTTGAATTTGAAGATGTGGTAGTAAGACTTTTTGTGGAGACTTTGCAAGGTGTTGTTGTAGATTAGTTCTATCACTTGCAGGTTGGGTCAGTGACTAACTGGAATACACTAAAGTCCATATTCGAAGCTAGGTTTAAACCCACTGAAGATGCACATGCTTTGTTAGCTCAGCTAACATAGATGAAAAAAGAATCCCAAGAGCCCATGAGGGATTTCATAGCCAAATTCAACAAGTTGAGAAACCGGATTCCAACTGTGGCTCAGCCCATGCCGGAAAATCTCAAGTGCTTTTTCATCAACTCCCAGCTTCCTGAAGTAAGTTTCCTGTTAAGGCGAGCTGGCCCTATGGATTTAGCATTGGCTCAAAGTTTGGCTACTGAGATTGAAGATGATCTTATCCTGGCAGGTAAGATCAGAAAAGACCCAAGTAAAAATAAATTCCCTTCATCTGCTGAAAACCCTTCTACAGCTACTACAGATCCTATGGTACAAAAGTTAGCAAATGAAATGCTATCTCTCAGAAGACAAATGGCCCAAGTTATGTCTAATTCTCCTAATCAAGATATGCCAAGGAGGACATTTCAGAATCTAGCGTACCAAGGCAATGTTGCTAGGAATCAAGGGTAGCCAAATCGTCTTCTTCCCCCACAGACGAACCTCACCCTTGAAGCCCCTCCAACCAACACAGTGATTGGATATCTGGAAACAAAATGTGCTCCCCCTTTCCAACCTGAGTTGGACCAATAATATGATGCTAATCTCTTTGGAGAGCAAGAAGAAGAATTAGCTAGTGACTCTGTCATTGCCTACCTGAATTATCAAGAGGAACCTAAAAGTGAGGGGAATGCAACTGAAGGATCATATGCCGTATTCACTCGGTCCCAGAAACAGTCAGCCTGACAAGCTGATAAAGAGAAGATAGAGGAGCAACCTTGGCCAATAGTTTCAATTTCCAAGCAGGGAACTGCTCTGCCCTTCCAACCAAAGGACCCATTGACTATTGAAAAGGTACGTACCCCAAGCACCTCTGCCCCCTTTACTTCAACTTCGCAAACCAGCCCTTCCCATCCCAAAAACCAAAAGAGTGAACTCCCATCCTCTATGCCTAGTCTAATACCGACATTTGATATAATTGAGCATGTCAAAAAGACTAAAATTCAAATGTCTGAACTTGAATTTCTACAAGCCCATCCTGACCAATTGGATAAATTGGTGAAATGTGTAAAAGGTACAGCCGTCTCTATAGGATAAGAAATTTTGAGGGTAACTCATGATCCCCCAAAAGATATATTCACCTAGAACAATCTTGTCGTGACTCCTTTAGTTGTTCCTGAGAAAATAGAGAAAATAAAACCTTTCTATGTTTCTCTATTAATAAACGGTCGCAAGCTGAGCAACTGCATTATCGATTCTGGTGCATCTAACAATGTTATGCCTACTAGAGTGGCAGAATCTCTTGGTCTCACATTGACTAAAACTTTTGGGAGATGTTTCTCCATGGAGAACAAACAAGTACCACTATTGGGGCAAATCAAAGATGCCCAATTTGCATTTGCAGCATTCCCTGACAAGAGGATTAAGATGACAGTTCTGGTAGCTGACGTCCCAGCTTCATATGGCATTCTGCTTAGATGAAACTTTTGCAAGGATGTCAGAGGAGAATTGAGCATGGACTTATCCCAGGCAAGGATCCCTGTGAAAGGCGTGATGTAAAGGTTGCTCCCTGAGAGAGAGGCAAAGTACGTGGTCACCCAAACGTCATCTCCTGCAGCTTAGATTTTGTTTGAGTCCTCTGGCAGGGGTAATTATCTTTTGACCACAAAAGAGGTTCATGAAGAACCTATTAAAGCCCTTGAGAATGCCAACCAGAAAATTGGTTCAACTGAAATAATGACAAGTGGACCTGAAAGTGCCAATCCGTGGCAGGTGTCAAATGAGGACAATCAAATCAGGTGCTAGATAAAACCAGAAGAGCAACCAATTATGGTAGATGACCATACTACTGCGCATCATGATCAAGGAAAAGAACTCTTCACCAAGAAAACAAAGATTCATGGTTTTCAGGTCAAAAGACAAATCTTACTGTGGGGCAAGAGGAGAAAACTAAAGGGATGGCACAAGAAGTTAATTTTTTGGTAGAAGTTTCCATTTACACATCGTCAATTCTGGGGGGGAAATGGCCTCTTGCTGGTTTACCAAGACAGGGCGTCATCACCACTGCTTCTAAAGGGGCAGCATCTGAGGTGTTTCATTTCTTGAAGTGCCAAGTAAATTCACTTGTATATTTGTATAGTCTTTAGCTTTATTTTATTCATTTCTTTTTCATTTTTGGAGCCTTTAATTTTGAGTAACTTGACCCCATGGCCCAATGGCACGCTTCTAAGGCACTGGAGATTCTAAATTCTACTCCCTTCCATCACTTTTTGCAATAGAAGGCAGTTCCCCAATAGGAGCCAGCTGTTGTTCCCAAAATCAGTTGTGCTTATTTTTAGAACTCCCCTGTGAAACTTGTCCATTTCATCTTTTCGTCCCCCTCAGTTCATTCTTTTAAATGGTTTTCGAATTCACTCTCATCTTGGCCTCGGAATGAGAAGTGGTTACCATCTTGTTCCTGCCAATTTTTCCTCTCCTAGACTCCTTCTGGAGTTAGTCTTTCCTCCCTTTTCCCCTGTGTAAGGGCAGCAAATTTTACCGCCCCTACATTTTCCTTCATTTTTTGTGCAAGGGTGGCTAAATTTGCCGCCCCTACACTTTTGCCTGCAAGGGCAGCAAATTTTTCCACCCTTACCCGTGTTCTGCATCCCATTTTCACCGCCCTTACAATGGGCAGTAAGTTTGCTGCTGTCTACCGCTACTGCCGTCATCGATCAATTTCTGCCGTGGTTGACAGGTTTGCCGATGTCAGCTGTTTTCTTCTGCCATCATCGGTAGGATTTCTAACGTTGGTGGTGTTGTCTGCCGTCATTGGCAGTGTTCACCGTCTCCGTTCTCCCACCCATGTAGTGGCGTTAATTTTTGCCGCCCTTGCATCTGGAACTCACATTCCTCCAGCTCTGGAGAAATCTTCATTCTTTTCATTTTCTGCACCTGCTCCCCTTTTTCTTCCTCTTTTCGACCTGCTCGCGTCTCATCCCTTTCAAATGCATCTCCCTGATTGTGACCAGTGAGCGTGCAGTTCTCCCAGATCACTACTTTCTTCCTCTGATTGCATAATCATAGTTCCTACTGTAGTTTCTGTGAAGGGTCCCTCTCCGTTGGCGTATTTTTAGTAGAAGTTCTTCCAAGTCACTGAAGTTTCCCTGAAGCAGTGCAAGACCAAGGAGAAGACTAAAAATAAAGATTAATATTTTGGAGAAAGATCTCAGCAGATGGAAGGAAATGAAAAATCCCAAGAGGAACACTCTGATGTCTATTGGTGCCATCTCCAGTAAGGACTCCTATGTTAAGATCAAGAAGTCACTGATCTTTGAAATCCAGAAGAGATAATTCAGAATTTCAAAGGAAATAATTCAGAGAAATTTGAAGAAGCATCTTTCTCAATGACTTCGGTGGAAAACATTCTGGATTCTCAGTTAACTTTGGAGAATCTAAAATCTAGGTTAACTGGCTACGCTAAAGCCATCACAGTATTGAAGGATGCACTTATCAGAGTGAGGGTCATCTTCCAGAACGTAGTTGCGCCAGACAGCATAGGAATTCAAGCATCAATCGCCATGTACGATGTTCATCTGAAGAAGTCCGGCAGCAAGAATTGGCACTCTCTCTCCCCCTTCTCTCTTCTTCTATCCTTATGCATTTTTGTTTTACGCAGAATGCATGCATTTTTGTAAATATGTAATTACTTGTAAATATTTCAAAAAAATATCTAAAATTCAAAGATGAGTCATCTTTGACCAAGATATTTTATATTTTATTATTTTCTGTTTTTGAGGATTTTACTCCCTATATATAGTGGAGACCTCATTTGTAATTGATCTTGGAAAATTCAATAGCAAACACTCTGCTGAAATTGAAGCAACTTTTGAGACTTTGTGCTCAAATTTGTAAATCATATTCTATTGAATGAATGAGAAGCAGTTTATTTTAGACTTTGTGTTGAGATCGTCTGTGTTATTTAGGAAATAGTTCTTATGTCTTTTTCCTGGTAACATCTTGTTTATCTGATTTAATAAGCAAGTGGGTGTGTTATTATTATCTGAGGACACTTCTTGAGGGTAGAAAATAGACTTTGTGCTACTTTTACCTTTGAGATTATTTTATCTTTTTTAGTTTTAGGTGAAGACTTTGTGCTGCACTTTACTCTACAGTTGTACTTGTTTCGTATCTGTGGGGAAGCTACGGAAGACTTTGTGCTTGCGTGAGCGTTCTTGTGACTTTTTTTCTTCAGGTGATCTCTTGCTCTTCGTTTGACACCATTCCTGAAAGAAGAGGAATGTTGTTAGCATTAGACCAAGATTTTCCCCCTTTTGTTCTTTATACATTACTTCTAAAAAAAGAGAAGTAGATGCTGTTATACCACCCCCGTGTGTTATTTTCTACTTAATTATATATTTGGCACATAAGTATTAATAGGGAACCTCCCCTTGATGAGAGGAGAGATTTACCTCATCTAGATCTGGTAAAGCCACACTCCTCGTCGTGTAAATCTCCCTTATGTTGTGGCTGATATCCCCATTTTGTCATCAGTTAGTTGACGACAAAATATTCACCCAACATAAATCAACTGTTGAAAATATTTAATGATCCATTTATAAATCATGAGACAACATAAACTAAGTATACTTTAGAAGTGCACTATATATATGATATGCATCCTATGCCTATGGCATATGATCACCCAAAACATATGATTATTTGTACACTTATCAATGCCTCACCATAATGTTCTATGTTCACATTTGATGACAATGAGATTTTTTATGATGATTAGAATTTTTTAGGCACTATTCATATGAGCTTATATCAATGATAAAACCATACATAGTATCATGATAAATAATGGATCAAGTGAGAACATGTGCATGATGACACTTATTCACTACCTTGGATACACACAAAAAGATATGCAAGATACGTTAAAAACATTTAAGGGATTCTAAGGATAGAAAAATAATAACTTAGGACACATAGTGATACCTTTGTGGGTGGGTTGTACCAAATTATATTTTAAGAACAACCATTGAGTGGGGGAGAGAATCAATGTAAAAAAAATTATTTAAAATCCATACTTCATTCATTAATATTTCAAACCAATAGAGTGATCAAGCAATGCATAAAGAAGCAATCATATAAGCTTGAAGCAATATATCAATACATGAACACAAGATATATGTAGGAAACCCTCATGGGGGATAAAATTCACTAAAACGTCACTTGGAATACTATATTATAAGAAATAGATCAATATTTAGTGATGAAAAAACCCCATAAGGAGCAACAACCCCTCACTAGTCAAGCACAAACTCAACTAGTCCTTTAGCAAGCTCCAACTTACAAGGAGGCTTCAACCCCCTAAGTGACTTGGAACCAACCTATCCACTTCAAGGACACTTCTACAAGCTCCAAACTACAAGTAAAATCCAACTCCCTCTTGATAAAGTACCAAATCATCCAAGTCAAGATTGATCACCTCAAGACACCTTGTTGCTCAACCAATGGATGGTGACCTCTTCTTTAGCTCTCTATCTACTCTCTCCACTATCATACATTAGGAACACATCTTTGATGGTCTCTCAATTAGCACAAGATCACTCACCTCTTCAAAATTGTATTTATCTCTCAAACTATTTTAAGTAGATATTGAGATGGGGGGTGAATCAATTGCATAACAATATCTATTCAATTCTATTCATCATTCCAAGAAGCATTCATTCACATAAATATCAAAGCATACATAAACAACCACTTAAGCATATCCCACTATAACATAAGAGATATGTGGGAAAACCTATTGAGAGATAAAACCCACTAAAACATTCATATAGAATACATTCCTATAATGTCAATATCCAAAATTTAGTGAAGCACCAACTCCACAAGGAGTTCCAACCCCTACCTAGTTAAGCACCCAATCAACTAGTCTTTTGTAAACTCACTCTTACAAGGAGGATCCAACCCCCTAGGTAGGTTATCACCAAATAAGTCACCTATAATATATAATAATATTATAACACATTTTTATAATCTTCAACTGATGATGACCTACTTTTTTTTTCACTCTTTACCCTTCAATCTCACTCAACCAACCTTCTAGGCTTACTTGTTCAACATGCCTCTTATAGGATCATTAGGTCCATTAACTTGGTAATCCACTTAAAAAATATATGTTATATAAAAATTTATTCTAATATTATACATATTATGGTCCTCAATTAATTACTCCTTCTCTTTCAAATTCTCTCTCCTTCACTTGTATCTTCTCTTCTCTCAACTATCTCAAATGGGCCAATTAGGCCTTGCTTTTATACTCAACTCTTCCTTTCACCCATCTTGGTCATCCAATGTAATTTAAATTATTAAATTATACTTTTAATAGGTTAAAAAACACATTTTTTCATTGAGACAACCACTCCATATGTTGGTTATTGATCCGGGAAACAATTCAGATGACAATTTGGGTGATGGGTCTACGCCAATTGATGACAGAACTTCCAAGAGCCATAAATTTTGCACTGTAGCTCCAATTGACTCACCGTTTAAACCATTGGAAATAAAATAATGAGAGGAACATCATGAGATGGCATGGAGCTCTGATCAATGAATTTTGGCCCATTAAAACCCAATGGAAGTGTCCCACATTTCAATTTTAGTAGTGCAGTCTAAAAATAGTAAGTTTCTAAAAATAGTAATTCCTCGAATTATATATTGTTGTAAATCATGGAAGTCAAACCAATTCATCTCCCTCGAGGTTGGTAACCTAAAATGGAAATCAGACATCTCTTCTTAGAGATAAGCATATGTTTGGGTCTACAATTTTGATCAATATAACATCTCTTTTCAGAGTTAACATTATTTGAATTGTGTTATTCTTATTTTTTAATTATATTTCAACCAAAGATTTCAAGTTTTGGATCAGTGGTATCAGAGTGGTTTGTCTTTAGATTTTATGATCCCAAGGATGTGGTTATATTATAGGAATCTTGGGTGGAAAATAGATTCAACAGACTATCCACCTATTCACCCCAAACGACTTCAAATGGTAGACAACACTGAGAGATCCGATCCTTTCATGGAAATGGTGAATGAAGCCCTCCAACAGTAGCAAGCATAGATGCTACAAAAATTCACTCAAATTCTCCAACAAATCTCAATGGGAAATTCTAGCTCCTCATTTGCACCCCAACATCTTTTTAGTTTCCCAATACCCTTCAAGGTTTAGGTGAATTTTGATATCCCTACATTTGAAGGCAAAATAAATGCTGATGCAATGGAAAATTGGTTGGATCAATTATCTTCTTATTTTTCTATAAATAAATTCACCAATAAAGAGAATATCACTTTTTCTCTTTTGAAAGCATCATTGCCTGTGAAAAATTGGTGGGAAGTGTATAAAAAGTGATTTAGTGTAGAAGATATTAGCCTTGAGATAGAACCTACTTGGGATGATTTCATAGAAGATATGAAGAAAGAATAATACCCTATTGGATCATATGATGATCTGTATATAGAGTGGCAAAAACTTTGACAAGGTAAGGAACAATCTGTTCAACTTTACACTGATATTATTCACTCTCTCTCTGCATGATTGGGCATCTAATAAAGTGAGAAACATAAGGTTCTCAAATATTGTGGTGGACTACAATGGTACATATAGGGAGAAATGGAACTCTTCAATTTGGAAACCATTAGTGAGGCATACAAGTTCACAGTGATGATTGAGCATAAGCATGGAAGAATGAATATAAAGAATCAGTCTTCAAAATGGAAAAGTGACAAGGAAGGTCAAACACGAGGCCAAAATTTGAAGCAAAAAGAAGGAAAGACTGGGAAGTGGTGTGATTATCACAAATCTAAAACTCACTCCAAATAAGAATGCCAAGCCATCAAGTCACTACTTTCTGAGTCACAATCCTCAACATCTACTGCTCTACCTCATATATACCCTATAGTCAAAGAGGTTGAAGAAGAAATTATAGATGCTGATCTTGAATCCGTTGTTACTTCATCATAGACCCATGATGAGATGTTAGATGACAAGGAAACATTGTTTCATTCTAAGTTATGGGTGAAAGGTAAACCTATGCATTTCATTCTTGATAGTATAAGTCAAAAGAATTTACTCTCTAATAATGTTGTGAAAAGCCTAAATCTATCCATGAAGCCTCACCCAAAGCCATACAGTATTGGATGGTTGAGTCCAGGGAGAAACCTCCGTGTCACCCATGAATGTCTTCTCTCATATGTAATAAAACCTTTCCAAGATGAGGTCTTATGTGATGTGGTCAATCTAGATATTTGTGATGTAATTTTTGGTCAGCCATTCATGTATGATTGACATAGCATATATGAATCAACAACTCAAAGGATTACTCTCACTCTTGGAAAATGATGCTACAGGGTACTAAAGGTACCACCTTCTTCATCGGTCTCTCTGATTAGTGACAAGAATTTTTTTTTCATGGTGGTCAAGCCAAAATAACCCAAAAGGGTTGATGTTACAGCCCTGACTACACAAACAACACAACAACAAAATCAAATAGATACTGAGCTGAAGAAGTTCACATCCTTCCATCCACAAACAAAAATGGTGAACAATTGGGCCTTACACAGTTCCATAAATCACAATCCTTTCCAAGTATGCATCAGAAATCAAATCAAAGTAAAACTACCACTCTTGATGAAAAATATTGATGCAATGGGTACCATTACTTCTCAAGGAGGGAGGAATGATTTGTGCAATAATTTAGATGACAATTCAGGTGTTGGGTCCACCCCAATTGATGATAGAACTTTCAAGAGCCATAACTTTTGCACTGTAGCTCTAATTGACACGTCGTTTGAACTGTTGGAAAGCTAATAATGAGGGAAACATCATGAGATGGAATGGATCTATACTCAATGAAGTTTGACCCCCTAAAACTAAATAAAAGTGTCCCAAATTTAAATTTTAGTAGTGCAGTCTAAAAATAGTAAGTTTCCAAAAATAGTAATTCCTCAAATTTTGTATTGTTGTAAATTGTGGAAGATGAACCAATTCATCTCCCTCGAGATTGGTGACCTTCCAAATCCTCCCCACAACTTAAAAAAATTTATATATTAAATGTAACCCAAAATGGAAATTAGACATCTCTTCTTAGAGAAAGGCATATGTTTGGGTCTACAATTTTGATCAATAAAACATCACTTTTTAGAGATAACATTATTTGAATTATGTTGTTATTATTTTTGAATTATCTTTTAACTAAATATTTCAAGTTTTGGATTAGTGGTATTAGAGAATTTTGTCTTTAGAGTGTATGATCCCAAGGATGAGGTCAGATTATAAGAAGCTTGGGTGGAAAATAAAACTAGTAGACTATCCACCTATTCACCCCAAATGACTTCAAATGGTGGACAACACTGAGACATCCAATCCTTTCAAGAAAATGATGAATGAAGCCCTCCAATATTAGCAAGTACAAATTCTACAACAATTTTCTCAAATTTTCCAACAAATCTCGATGGGAAATTCTAGCTCCTCATCTACAACCTCACATCTTTTCAGTGCCCCAACACCCTTCAAGGTTCTGGTGAATTTTGATATCCCTACATTTGAAAGAAAAATCAATGTAGATATAGTATAAAATTGGTTATATCAATTATCTTCTTATTTTTTAGTAAATTAATTCACCAATAAAGAGAAGACCACTTTTGCTCTTTTGAAAGCATCATTATCTATCAAAAATTGGTGGGAAGTGTACAAAAAGAGATTTAGTCCAGATGATATTGGCATTGAGATAGAACCTACTTGGGATGAATTCATAGAAGCTATTAAGGAAGAATAATACCCCATTAGAGCATATGATGATCTGTATATAGAGTGGCAACAACTTCACCAAGGTAAGGAACAATCTATTCAAGATCACACTGGTATTTTTCATTCTCTATTTGCAAGATTGGGCAGCCAAGAAAGTGAGAAACACAAGGTTCTCAAATATCATGGTGGACAACAATGGTACATATGGGGAGAAATGGAACTCTTAAATTTGGAAACCATCGATGAGGCATATAGGTTCGCAGTGAAGATTGAGTAGAAGCATGGAAGAATGAATCTTCAAAATGGAAAAGTGATGAAGAAGGTCAAACATGAGGCCAAAATTTGAAGTAAAAGGAAGGAAAGACTAGCAAGTGGTGTGATTATCACAAATCTAGAAATCACTCCAAAGAAGAATGTCGAGCCATAAAGTCACTAATTTTTAAGTTACAATCCTCAACATCTACTACTCTAACTCATACAAACCCTACAGTTGAAGACGTTGAAGAAGAAATTATAGATGTTAATCCTAAAGCTATTGTTTCTTCATCACAGACCCATGATGAGATCCTAGATGACAAAGAAACATTGTTTCACTCTCAATTATGGGTGAAAGGTAAGCCTTTATATTTTATTCCTTATAGTGGAAGTCAAAAGAATTTAATCTTTGTTAATGTTGTGAAAAGCCTAAATCTATCCCTGAATTCTCACCCAAAGCCATACAGTATTAGATGGTTGAGACTAGGGAGAAACCTCTGTGTCACCCACCAATATCTTCTCTCGTATGTAATAAAACCTTTCCAAGATGAGGTCTTATGTGGTGTGGTCAATATAGATGTTTTTGATGTACTCTTTGGTCAGCCATTCATGTATGATCCACATGGAATATACGAATCAAGAACTTGAAGGATTACTCTCACTCTTGAAACACGGTGCTACAGGGTACAAGAGGTTCCACCTTCTACATCCATCTCTCTGATTAGTGCCAAGAAATTTGTTCTCATGGTGGTTAAGCCACAAGAATCCAAAAGGGTTGATGATACTGTAGACACTGAAATCGTGTCTATTCCTTGGTCATCCTCCCCCTTGGTCTCCTTGGTCCACCCCCTAAACATTTCTAAACCACTCAATTAATAATTTAAAATAAATTAACTATTTTAAATTAATAATCCCCCCTTGAAACATCACCCATGACACCTCACCCTACCTTGGATTCCCCTCCTTGGATATCTCCATCACTCCATGCCAAATCTTAATTACTTAAACCCCATTTCCACTCTCCCACTAACCTCTCATGCTCATTTAATCTACCTTTAAACCATTTTACCAATATTGATGCTTCTCAATGAGGGAGGAATGATCTGGGCAATAATTTAGATGACAATTTAGGTGATGGGTCCACCCTAATTGATGATGGAACTTTTCAGAGCCATAACTTTTGCACCATAGCTCCAGTTGACTCATCATTTGAACTGTTGGAAAGCTAATAATGAGGGGAAAATTATGAGATGTTATGGAGCTCCAATAAATGAATTTTGAACCCCTAAACCCAACATAAGTGTCCTAAATTTCAATTTTAGTAGTGTAGTCTAAAAATAGTAGTTCCTCAAATTTTGTATTGTTGTAAATTGTGGAAGTCAAAACAATTCATCTCCCTCAAGATTGGTGACCTTCCAAATCCTCCCCACACCTTAAAAACATGTATAAATTAAGATGTAACCTGAAATAGAAATCAAACATCTCTTCTCAGAGATAGGCATATGTTTGGGTCTATAATTTTGATCAATAAAACATCTCTTTTTAGAGATAACATTATTTGAATTGTGTTGTTCTTATTTTTTAATTATCTTTCAACCAAAGCTCTCAAGTTTTGGATCAATGATATTAGATTGGTTTGTCTTTAGAGTGTATGATCCCAAGTATGAGGTGAGATTATAAGAAGCTTGAGTGGAAAATAGAACCAGTAGACTATCCACATATTCACCCCAAATGACTTCAAATGGTGGACAACACTGAGACATCTGATAATTTCAAGGAAATGGTGAATGAAGCCCCCCAATAGTAGAAATCATAGATGTTACAAAAATTCACTCAAATTCTCCATAAAATCTTGATGGGAAGTTCTAGCTCCTCATCTGAACCCCCACATCTTTTCAGTGCCCCAACACCCTTCAAGGTTTAGGTGAATTTTGATATTCATACATTTGAAGGAAAAATCAATGCTGATGTAGTAGAAAATTAGTTGGATCAATTATCTTCTTATTTTTTTTGTAAATAAACTCACCGATAAAGAAAAGATCACTTTTGCTCTTTTGAAAGCATCATTGTCTAGTAAAAATTAGTGGGAAGTGTACAAAAAGAGATTCAGTGTAGATGATATTGGCCTTGAAATAGAACCTACTTGGAATGATTTCATAGAAGCTGTGAAAGAAGAATACTACCCCATTGGAGCATATGACAATCTATATATAGAGTGGCAACAACTTCACCAAGGTAAGGAACAATTTGTTCAAGATTACACTGATATTTTTCATTCTCTATCTGCAAGATTGGGCATTTAAGAAAGTGAGAAACACAAGGTTGTCAAATATCGTGGTGGAATACAATGATACATATGGGGAGAAATGGAACTCTTAAATTTGGAAACCATCAATGAGGCATACAGGTTCATAGTGAAGATTGAGTAGAAGCATGGAAGAATGAATATAAAGAATCAATCTTCAAAATGGAAAAGTGACAAAGAAGGTCAAACATGAGGCCAAAATTAGAAGCAAAAGGAAGGAAAGACTGGGAAGTGGTGTGATTATTACAAATCTAAAATTCACTCCAAATAAGAATGTCAAGCCATCAAGTCACTACTTTCTAAGTCACAATCCTCAACATGTACTGTTCTACCTCATATAGACCCTGCAGTTAAAGAGGTTGAAGAATAAATTATAGATGTTGATCCTAAAGCCATTGTTGCTTCATCATAGACCCATGATGAGATAATAGATGATAAGGAAATGTTGTTTCACTCTAAGCTATGGGTGAAAGGTAAGCCTTTTAATTTCATTCTTGATAGTGGAAGTAAAAAGAATTTAATCTATGCTAATGTTGTGAAAAGCCTAAATCTATCCATGAAGCCTCATCCAAAGCCATACAGTATTGGATGGTTGAGTCCAGGGAGAAACCTCTGTGTCACCCACTAATGTCTTCTCTCATGTGAAATAAAACCTTTCCAAGATGAAGTCTTATGTGATATGGTCAATATAGATGTTTGTGATGTAATCTTTGGTCAGCCATTCATGTATGATCAACATGGCATATATGAATGAAGAAGTCGAAGGATTACTCTCACTCTTAGAACATGATGTTATGGGGTACCAGAGGTACCACCTTCTACATATGTCTCTCTGATTAGTGCCAATAAATTTATTCTCATGGTGGTCAAGCCACAAGAATCTAAAATGGTTGATGTTACATCTCTGACTACACAAACAACACAACAATAGAAGAAAATAGATACCGAGCTAAATAATTTTATGTCCTTCAATCCACATATAGAAATGGTGAACAATCGGGCCCTACACAGTTCCATTAATCATAGTCCCTTCCAAGTATGCATCAAAAATCAAATTAAAGTATAAATACCACACTTGATTATAAATATTGATGCAATGGGGACCATTTCTTCTCAAGGAGGGAGAAATGATCTAGGTAACAATTTAGATGACAATTCGGGTGATGGGTGCACCCCAATTGATGATAGAACTTCTGGGAGCCATAACTTTTATATCGTATCTCTAATTGACTCACCGTTTGAACCGTTGGAAATACAATAATGAGGGTAACATCATGAGATGGCATGGAAATTTTATCAATGAAGTTTGATAGCATAAAACCCAATGGAAGTGTCCCAAATTTCAATTATAGTAGTGTAGTCTAAAAATAGTAAGTTTCTAAAAATAGTAATTCCTTGAATTTTGTATTGTTGTAAATCATGGAAGTCAAACCAATTAATCTCCATTGAGACTAGTGACCTTCCACATCCTCCCCACACCTTTAGAACATGTATAAATTAAGATGTAACCTAAAATGGAAATTAGACATCTCTTCTCAAAGATAGGCATATGTTTGGGTCTGTAATTTTGATCAATAAAACATCTCTTTTTAGAGATAACATTATTTGAATTGTGTTGATCTTATTTTTGAATTATCTTTCAACAAAATCTTTCAAGTTTTAGATCAATGGTATCAGAGTGGTTTTTATTTAGAGTCTATGATCCCAAGGATGAGGTCAGATTATAGGAAGCTTGGGTGGAAAATAAAACCAACAGACTATCCACCTATTCACCCGAAATGACTTCAAATGGTAGACAACACCAAGACATATGATCCTTTCAAGGAAATGGTTAATAAAGCCTTCCAATAGTAGCAAGCGTAGATGCTACAATAATTCATTCAAATTTTTTAACAAATCTAGATGGGAAATTCTAGCTCCTCATCTGCACCCCCACATCTTTTAAGTGCCCCAACACCCTTCAAGGTTTAGGTGAATTTTGAAATCCCTAAATTTGAAGCCAAAATCAATTATGATGTAGTATAAAATTGGTTGGATCAATTATCTTCTTATTTTTCTATAAATAAATTCCCCAATAAAGAGAAGATCACTTTTGCTCTTTTGAAAGCATTATTACTTGTCAAAAATTGGTGGGAAGTGTAGAAAAAGAGATTCATTATAGATGATATTGGCCTTGAGATAGAACCTACTTTGGATGATTTCATAGAAGCTATGAAGTAAGAATACTACCCCATTAGAGCATATGACGATCTATACATAGATTGGCAACAACTTTGCCAAGGTAAGGAATAATATGTTTAAGATTACGCTAATATTTTTCATTCTCTATCTACAAGATTGGGCATCTAAGAAAGTGAGAAACATAAGGTTCTCAAATATTGTGGTGGAATACAATGGTACATACGAGGAGAAATGGAACTCTTTAATTTGGAAACTATCGATGAGGCATATAGGTTCGCAGTGAAGATTGAGTAGAAGCATGGAAGAATGAATATAAAGAATCAATATTCAAAATGGAAAAGTGACAAAGAAGGTCAAACACAAGGCCAAAATTGGAATTAAAAGGAAGGAAAGACTAGGAAGTGGTGTGATTATCACAAATCTAGAACTCACTCTAAAGAAAAATGTTAAGCCATCAAGTCATTGCTTTCTGAGTCACAATCCTCAACATCTACTGCTCTACCTCATACAGACCTTGTAATCAAAGAGGTTGAATAAGAAATTATAGATGTTGATCCTAAAGCCATTGTTACTTCATCATAGACCCATGATGAGATGCTAGATGACAAGGAAACATTGTTTCACTCTATGTTATGGGTGAAAGTTAAGCCTCTGCATTTCATTCTTGATAGTGGAAGTCAAAATAATTTAATTTCTACTAATGTTGTGAAAACCCTAAATCTATCCATGAAGCCTTACCCAAAGCCATACAGTGTTGGATGGTTTAGTCTAGGTAGAAACCTCTGTGTCACCCACCAATGTCTTCTCTCATATGCAATAAAACCTTTCCAAATTGAGGTCTTATGTGATGTGGTCAATTTAGATGTTTATGATGTACTCTTTGGTCAGCCATTCCTATATTATTGACATGTCATATATGAATCAAGAACTCAAAGAATTACTCTCACTCTTGGAACATGACGCTACAGGGTACCAGAGGTACCACCTTCTACATCTGTCTTTTTGATTAGTGCCAAGAAATTTATTCTCATGATGGTCAAGCCACAAGAATCTAAAAGGGTTGATGTTACATCCCTAAATACACAAACAATAAAACAATAGAAGCAAATAGATACTGATCTCAAGAATTTATGGCCTTCCATCCATAGATAGAAATGGTGAACAATTGGGCCCTACACAGTTCCATAAATCATAGTCCTTTCCAAGTATGCACCAAGAATCAAATCAAAGTAAAACTAACACACTTGATGAAAAATATTGATGTAGTGGGGACCATTGCTTCTCAAGGAGGGAGGAATGATTTGGGAAATAATTCATATGACAATTCGGGTGATGGGTCCACCCCAATTGATGACAGAACTTTTGGGAGCCATAACTTTTACACCATAGCTCCAATTGACTCACCGTTTGAACCATTGGAAAGATAATAATGAGGGGAATATCATGAGATGGCATGGATATCCACTTGATGAATTTTGACTCCCTAAAACCCAATGGAAGTGTCCAAAATTTTAATTTTAATAGTGCAGTATAAAAATAGTAAGTTTCTAAAAATAGTAATTCCTCAAATTCGATAATATTGTAAATCACGGAAGTCAAATCAATTAATATCCATTGAGATTGGTGACCTTACACATCATCCCAACACATTAAAAAAATTTATAAATTAAGATGTAACTTGAAAGTTAAATCAAACATCTCTTCTCAGAGATAGGCATATGTTAGGGTCGATAATTTTGATCAATAAAACATCTCTTTTTAGAGATAACATTATTTGAATTGTGTTCTTAATTTTGAATTATATTTCAATGAAAGCTTTCATGTTTTGGATAAATGGTATTAGATTGGTTTGTATATAGATTGTATGGTCCCAATAATGAGGTCAGATTATAGAAACCTTGGGTGGAAAACAGAACCAGTAGACTATCCACCTATTTGCCCTAAATGACTTCAAATGGTAGAAAACATTGAGACATTCAATCCTTTTAAGGAAATGGTGAATAAAACCCTCTAATAGTATCAAGTTAAAATGATAAAATAATTCACCCAAATTCTCCAACAAATATTGATGGGAAATTCTAGCTCCTCATCTGTACTGCCACATCTTTTCAGTGCCCCAACACCCTTCAAGGTTTAGGTGAATTTTGATATCCCTACATTTGAAGGAAAAATCAGTGTTGATGTAGTATAAAATTGGTTGGATCAATTATCTTCTTAGTTTTTTGTAAATAAATTCACCATTAAAGAGAAGATCACTTTTGCTCTTTTGAAAGCATCATTGCCTATCAAAAATTGGTAGGAAGTGTACAAAAATAGATTCAGTGCAGATGATATTGGCCTTGAGATATAACCTACTTGGGATGAATTCATATAAGCTATGAAGGAAGAATACTACCCCATTATAGCATATGATGATCTTTATATAGAGTGGCAACAACTTTGCCAAGGTAAGGAACAATCTATTCAAGATCACACTGATATTTTTCATTCTCTATTTGCAAGATTAGGCATCTTAGAAAGCGAGAAACATAAGGTTCTCAAATATCGTGGTGGAATACAATGGTACATATGGGGAGAAATGGAACTCTTCAATTTGGAAACCATTGGTGAGGCATACAAGTTCACAATGAAGATTGAGCAGAAGCATGGAAGAGTGAATATAAAGAATGAATCTTCAAAATGGAAAAGTGATGAAGAAGGTCAAACACGAGGCAAAAATTGGAAGCAAAAGGAAGGAAAGACTGAGAAGTAGTGTGATTATCACAAATCTAAAACTCACACCAAAGAAGAATGTCGAGCCAGCAAGTCACTACTTTTTGAGTCACAATCCTCAACATCTATAGCTCTACCTCATACAGACCTTTCAATCAAAGAGGTTGAAAAATAAATTATAGATGTTGATCCTAAAGCCATTGTTACTTCATCACAAACCCATGATGAGATGCTAGATGACAAGGAAATGTTGTTTCACTCTAAGTTATGGGTGCAGGTAAGCCTCTGTATTTCATTCTTGATAGTGGAAGTCAAAATAATTTAATCTCTACTAATGTTGTGAAAAGCCTAAATCTATCCATAAAGCCTCACCCAAAGCCATACAGTATTGGATGGTTTAGTCTAGGGAGAAACCTCCATGTCACCCACCAATGTCTTCTCTCATATGCAATAAAACCTTTCCAAAATGAGGTCTTATGTGATGTGGTCAATTTAGATGTTTGTGATGTACTCTTTGGTTAGCCATTCATGTATTATTGACATGGCATATATGAATCAAGAAATCAAAGGATTACTCTCACTCTTGGAACATGATGCTATAGGGTACTAGAGGTACCACCTTCTACATCTGTATCTCTAATTAGTGCCAGGAAATTTATTCTCATGGTGGTCAAGCCACAGGAATCAAAAAGGGTTGATGTTACATACCTAGCTACACAAAAAACAAAACAATAGAAGCAAATAGATATCAAGTTGAAGAAGTTCATATCCTTCCATCCATAGATTGAAATGGTGAACAATTGGGCCCTACATAGTTCCATAAATCATAGTCCCTTCCAAGTATGCATCATAAATCAAATCAAAGTACAACTACCACACTTGATAAAAATTATTGATGAAATGGGGACCATTACTTCTCAAGGATGGAGGGATGATCTGGGCAATAATTCAGATGACAATTCAGGTGATGGGTCCACCCCAATTGATGATAGAACTTTCAGGAGCCATAACTTGTGCACCATAGCTCTAATTGACTCATCGTTTGAACCATTGGAAAGATAATAATGAGGGGAACATTGTGGGATGGAATGGAGCTATACTCAATGAAGTTTGACCCATTAAAACTCAATAAAAGTGTCCCAAATTTTAATTTTAATAGTGCAGTCTAAAAATAGTAAGTTTATAAAAATAGTAATTCCTCAAATTTTGTATTGTTGTAAATTGTGGAAGATGAACAAATTCATCTCCCTCAATATTGGTGACCTTAAAAATCCTCCCCACACATTCAAAACATGTATAAATTAAGATGTAACCCAAAATGGAAATCAGACATCTCTTCTCAGAGAAAGGCATATGTTTGGGTCTACAATTTTGATCAATAAAACATTGTTTTTTAGAGATAACATTATTTGAATTATGTTATTATTTTTGAATTATATTTCAACCAAATATTTCAAGTTTTGGATTAGTGGTATTAGAGTAGTTTGTATTTAGAATGTATGATCCCAAGGATGAGGTCAAATTATAAGAAGCTTAAGTGGAAAATAGAACTAGTCGATTATCCACCTATTCACCGCAAACGACTTCAATTGGTGGAAAACATTGAGACATCCGATCCTTTCAAGGAAATGGTGAATGAAGCCCTCCAATAGTAGTAAGTACAAATGCTAAAACAATTTTCTCAAATTTTCCAACAAAACTCGATGGGAAATTCTAGCTCCTCATCTATAACCTCACATCTTTTTAGTGCCCCAACACACTTCAAGGTTCAGGTGAATTTTGATATCCCTACATTTGAAGGAAAAATCAATGCTGATATAGAAGAAATTTGGTTGGATCAATTATCTTCTTATTTTTTTGTAAATAAATTCACCAATAAAGAGAAGATCACTTTTGCACTTTTGAAAGCATCATTGCCCATCAAAAATCGGTGGGAAGTGTACAAAAAGAAATTTAGTGCAAATGATATTGGCCTTGAGACAAAACCTACTTGGGATGACTTCATAGAAGCTATGAAGGAAGAATACTACCCCAATGGAGCATATGACGATCTGTATATAGAGTGGCAATAACTTTGCCAAGGTAAGGAACAATCTATTCAAGATTACACTAATATTTTTCATTCTCTATCTGCAATATTGGGCATCTAAGAAAGTGAGAAACACAAGGTTATCAAATATTATGGTGGACTACAATGGTACATATGGGGAGAAATGGAACTCTTCAATTTGGAAACCATCAGTGAGGCATATAGGTTCATAGTGAAGATTGAGCAGAAGCATGGAAGAATGAATATAAAGAATGAATCTTCAAAATGGAAAAGTGATGAAGAAGTTCAAACATGAGGCCAAAATTGGAAGTAAAAGGAATGAAATACTAGGAAGTGGTGTGATTATCACAAATATGGAACTCACTCTAAAGAAGTGTGTTGAGCCATCAAGTCACTACTTTTTAAGTCACAATCCTCAACATCTACTGCTCTACCTCATACAGACCCTACAATCAAAGAGGTTGAAGAATAAATTATAGATGCTAATCCTAAATATATTGTTGCTTCATCACAGACCCATGATGAGATGCTAGATGACAAGGAAACATTGTTTCACTCTAAGTTATGGGTGAAAGGTAAGCCTCTACATTTTATTCCTTATAGTGGAAGTAAAAATAATTTAATCTCTGTTAATGTTTTGAAAAGCCTATATCTATCCATAAATCCTCACCCAAAGCCATACAATATTAAATGGTTGAGTCCAGGGAGAAACCTTCGTGTCACACACCAATATCTTCTCTCATATGTAATAAAACCTTTCCAAGATGAGGTCTTATGTGATTTGGTAAATCTAGATGTTTGTAATGTACTCATTGGTTAGCCATTCATGTATGATCCACATGGAATATATGAATCAAGAACTTCAAGGATTACTCTCACTTTTGGAACACAGTGTTATAGGGTACCAGAGGTACCACCTTCTACATATATCTCTTTGATTAGTGCCAAGAATTTTTTTCTCATGGTGGTCAAGCCACAAGAATCCAAAAGGGTTGATTTTATATCCCTGACTACACAAACAACACAAAAATTGAAGCAAATAGATACTAAGCTAAAGAAGTTCATGGCCTTCCATCCACAGACAGAACTGGTGAACAATCAGGCCCTACACAGTTCCATAAATCACAGTCCCTTCCACGTATGCATCAAGAATAAAATATAAGTATAACTACCACACTTGATAACAAATATTGATGAAATGGGGA
The DNA here is from genome assembly GCA_037957365.1 of Torreya grandis. NCBI lineage: Eukaryota > Viridiplantae > Streptophyta > Pinopsida > Cupressales > Taxaceae > Torreya > Torreya grandis. Next base: position 351,364 of record JARHVA010004797.1, on the reverse strand, counting down.
CCATTTATTCTCAAGGAGGGAGGAATGATCTAGGCAACAATTTAGATGACAATTTGGGTGATGGGTCCACCCTAATTGATGATGAAACTTCCAAGAGCAATAACTTTTGCACTGTAGCTCCAATTAACTTGCCATTTGAACCATTGGAAGCTAATAATGAGGGGAACATCATGAGATGTAATGCATCTCTGATTAATGAAGTTTGACCCCATAAAACGCAATGAAAGTGTCTCAAATTTCAATTTTAGTAGTGGAGTCTAAAAATAGTAATTCCTCAAATTCTGTATTGTTGTAAATCATGGAAGTCAAACCAATTCATCTCCCTTGAGATTGGTGACCTTCCACATCCTCCCCTAACCTTCAAAACATGTATAAATTAAGATATAACCCAAAATGGAAATCAAACATCTCTTCTCAAAGATAGGCATATGTTTGGGTCTACAATTTTGATCAATAAAACATCTCTTTTCAGAGATAACATTATTTGAATTGTGTTCTTATTTTTTTAACTATATTTCAACCAAATATTTCATGTTTTGGATCAATGGTATTAGAGTGGTTTGTCTTTAGAGTTTATGATCCCAAGGATGAGGTCAGATTATAGGAAGCTTGAGTGGAAAATAGAACCAACAGACTATCCACCTATTCACCCCAAATGACTTCAAATAGTAGACAACACTGAGACATCCAATCCTTTCATGGAAATGGTTAATGAAGCCCTTTAATAGTAGAAAACACATATGATACAACAATTTAATCCAAATCTCCAACCAATCTTGATGGGAAATTTTAGCTCCTCATCTGCACCCCCATATATTTTTAGTGCCCAACACCCCTCAAGGTTCAGGTGAATTTTTATATCCCTACATTTGAAGGCAAAATCAATGTTGATGTAGTAGAAAAATGGATGTATTAATTATCTTCTTATTTTTCTATAAATAAATTCATCGATAAAGAGAAGATCACTTTTGATCTTTTAAAAGAATTATTGCTTGTCAAAAATTGGTGAGAGGTGTACAAAAAGAGATTCAGTGCAAATGATATTGGCCTTGAGAGAGAACCTACTTGGGATGGTTTCATAGAAGCTGTGAAGGAAGAATACTACCCCATTGGAGCATATGACAATTTTTATATCGAGTGGTAACAACTTCACCAAGGTAAGGAAAAATTTGTTCAAGATTAAACTGATATTTTTCATTCTCTATCTACAAGATTGGGCATCTAAAAAAGTGAGAAACACAAGGTTCTAAAATATCGTGGTGGACTACAATGGTACATATGGGGAGAAATGGAACTCTTAAATTTGGAAACCATCGGTGAGGCATATAGTTTCATAGTGAAGATTGAGCAAAAGCATGGAAGAATTAATATAAATAATCAGTATTAAAAATGGAAAAGTGAAAAATAAGGTCAAATAGGAGGCCAAAATTAGAAGCAAAAGGAAGGAAATGGTGGGAAGTGGTGTGATTATCAAAAATCTAAAACTCACTCTAAATAAGAATGTCAAGACATCAAGTCACTACTTTCTGAGTCACAATCCTCAACATCTGCTGCTCTACCTCATATATACCCTACAGTCAAAGAGGTTGAAGAAGAAATTATAGATGCTGATCTTGAATCCGTTGTTACTTCATCACAGACCCATGATGAGATGTTAGATGACAAGGAAACATTGTTTCATTCTAAGTTATGGGTGAAAGGTAAACCTCTGCATTTCATTCTTGATAGTATAAGTCAAAAGAATTTAATCTCTAATAATGTTGTGAAAAGCCTAAATCTATCCATGAAGCCTCACCCAAACCCCTACAGTATTGGATGGTTGAGTCCAGGGAGAAACCTCCGTGTCACCCATGAATGTCTTCTCTCATATGCAATAAAACCTTTCCAAGATGAGGTCTTATGTGATGTGGTCAATCTAGATATTTGTGATGTACTTTTTGGTCAGCCATTCATGTATGATTGACATAGCATATATGAATCAACAACTCAAAGGATTACTCTCACTCTTGGAAAATGATGCTACAGGGTACTAAAGGTACCACCTTCTTCATCTGTCTCTCTGATTAGTGCCAAGAAATTTTTTTTCATGGTGGTCAAGCCAAAAGAACCCAAAAGGGTTGATGTTACAGCCCTGACTACACAAACAACACAACAAAAAAATCAAATAGATACTGAGTTGAAGAAGTTCACAGCCTTCCATCCACAAACAAAAATGGTGAACAATTGGGCCTTACATAGTTCCATAAATCACAATCCCTTCCAAGTATGCATCAGAAATCAAATCAAAGTAAAACTACCACTCTTGATGAAAAATATTGATGCAATGGGGACCATTACTTCTCAAGGAGGGAGGAATGATCTGTGCAATAATTTAGATGACAATTCAGGTGTTGGGTCCACCCCAATTGATGATAGAACTTTCAAGAGCCATAACTTTTGCACTGTAGCTCTAATTGACACGTCGTTTGAATTGTTGGAAAGCTAATAATGAGGGAAACATCATGAGATGGAATGGATCTATGCTCAATGAAGTTTGACCCCATAAAACTCAATAAAAGTGTCCCAAATTTAAATTTTAGTAGTGTAGTCTAAAAATAGTAAGTTTCCAAAAATAGTAATTCCTCAAATTTTGTATTGTTGTAAATTGTGGAAGATGAACCAATTCATCTCCCTTGAGATTGGTGACCTTCCAAATCCTCCCCACACCTTCAAAACATGTATATATTAAATGTAACCCAAAATGGAAATTAGACATCTCTTCTTAGAGAAAGGCATATGTTTGGGTCTACAATTTTGATCAATAAAACATCACTTTTTAGAGATAACATTATTTTAATTATGTTGTTATTATTTTTGAATTATCTTTTAACTAAATATTTCATGTTTTGGATTAGTGGTATCAGAGCAGTTTGTCTTTAGAGTGTATGATCCCAAGGATGAGGTCAGATTATAAGAAGCTTGGGTGGAAAATAGGAACTAGTAGACTATCCACCTATTCACCCCAAATGACTTCAAATGGTGGACAACACTGAGACATCCAATCCTTTCAAGAAAATGATGAATGAAGCCCTCCAATATTAGCAAGTACAAATTCTACAACAATTTTCTTGAATTTTCCAACAAATCTCGATGGGAAATTCTAGCTCCTCATCTACAACCTCACATCTTTTCAGTGGCCCAACGCCCTTCAAGGTTCTGGTGAATTTTGATATCCCTAAATTTGAAAGAAAAATCAATGTAGATATAGTAGAAAATTGGTTAGATCAATTATCTTCTTATTTTTTTGTAAATTAATTCACCAATAAAGAGAAGACCACTTTTGCTCTTTTGAAAGCATCATTATCTATCAAAAATTGGTGGGAAGTGTACAAAAAGAGATTTAGTCCAGATGATATTGGCCTTGAGATAGAACCTACTTGGGATGAATTCATAGAAGCTATTAAGGAAGAATAATACCCCATTAGAGCATATGATGATCTGTATATAGAGTGGCAACAACTTCACCAAGGTAAGGAACAATCTATTCAAGATCACACTGGTATTTTTCATTCTCTATTTGCAAGATTGGGCAGCCAAGAAAGTGAGAAACACAAGGTTCTCAAATATCATGGTGGACAACAATGGTACATATGGGGAGAATTGGAACTCTTAAAGTTGGAAACCATTGGTGAGGCATATAGGTTCGCAGTGAAGATTGAGTAGAAGCATGGAAGAATGAATCTTCAAAATGGAAAAGTGATGAAGAAGGTCAAACATGAGGCCAAAATTTGAAGTAAAAGGAAGGAAAGACTAGCAAGTGGTGTGATTATCACAAATCTAGAAATCACTCCAAAGAAGAATGTCGAGCCATCAAGTCACTACTTTTTAAGTTACAATCCTCAACATCTACTACTCTAACTCATACAAACCCTACAGTTGAAGACATTGAAGAAAAAATTATAGATGCTAATCCTAAAGCTATTGTTTCTTCATCACAGACCCATGATGAGATCCTAGATGACAAAGAAACATTGTTTCACTCTCAATTATGGGTGAAAGGTAAGCCTCTATATTTTATTCCTTATAGTGGAAGTCAAAAGAATTTAATCTTTGTTAATGTTGTGAAAAGCCTAAATCTATCCCTGAATTCTCACCCAAAGCCATACAGTATTAGATGGTTGAGTCTAGGGAGAAACCTCTGTGTCACCCACCAATATCTTCTCTCATATGTAATAAAACCTTTCCAAGATGAGGTCTTATGTGGTGTGGTCAATATAGATGTTTGTGATGTACTCTTTGGTCAGCCATTCATGTATGATCCACATGGAATATACGAATCAAGAACTTGAAGGATTACTCTCACTCTTGGAACACGGTGCTACAGGGTACCAGAGGTTCCACCTTCTACATCCATCTCTCTGATTAGTGCCAAGAAATTTGTTCTCATGGTGGTCAAGCCACAAGAATCCAAAAGGGTTGATGATACTGTAGACATTGAAATCGTGTCTATTCCTTGGTCATCCTCCCCCTTGGTCTCCTTGGTCCACCCCCTAAACATTTCTAAACCACTCAATTAATAATTTAAAATAAATTAACTATTTTAATTTAATAATCCCCCCTTGAAACATCACCCATGACACCTCACCCCACCTTGGATACCCCTCCTTGGATATCTCCATCACTCCATGCCAAATCTTAATTACTTAAACCCGATTTCCACTCTCCCACTAACCTCTCGTGCTCATTTAATCTACCTTTAAACCATTTTACCATGACCACTGAACCTGACAGATGGAGGAACAAGAAAAAGGCTAAAAATAGCCTTTTTACCCATCCTCCAGCCGCCGACGTTGGTCAACCATCGGCTGATGCGGGTGGTATCACTGACATCGGTTCCTTTAAAACTGAATTTCAGCTTCTGTTGACCCCACCCCCCCCCCCCGTGAACGTGAATTCTCTTTCTCCAGGCTTCAAGATCTCTCACTCCTTGACTCCTTGTAGGCATCAACATTTCAAAAACACCCTCTAGGCTCAGAGGTTTTGCACCAGTCATTCCAAACTGGATTAAAGATTGCATGACATCTCCCGCATCAGCCACAATGGAAACAGACCTCCCATACTTCTACCTCTCCACTCACAGCTAAGTATTTCTACTAGTTTATATTTTAGTGTCCTTTTAAATACATTAGAAATCAATCCATTGTCCATTTCCAAGCACTATTGACACAACCCAATCCATTCCTCCTGGAGAGGCTGAAAAGCCTTCTCTCACCCTTATCTCCCTCTCATCCCTGTCCTCCATTTGGTCCTTCTTTTAGGCCACACTCTCTACCTTGCAAACCCAACACAAGCCACTAAAACTCCCACAGACACCCCAAACCATTCTATTAACCACAGACAGACTTGAAACTCATCTAAAGCCCCATTGCCCTGACCGACGCCGGCCTCCACGCTCATTGCCCCTATCGATGTCGACAGATTAACCGACGCTGGCAACATTACCAATCGACGCTGACAGGAATATCAATGTTGGTGACTGTGGAAGATAGATTTCCAAATACAAGTATGAATTATCTTTATTTCTTTTGTTTAGTCTTTCACCATTTCTCTTTTTATCAGTATTCACTTTATCAGCTAGTGGACTGTCACCCCTCTAGGAAGTCTTTGCACTTCTGGGATCAAGCTTTTGCTTGGCAGTCCACCACCTATCTATCTAACAATTTTCTTGTTTAAGTCTCTCTTATCTATAGGTGTCATCTTCCACAACAAAAGAGGAGTCCCTTCAATCATCTAGGTAATGGTGTGCAAACTTCATCTGGGTATGTACAAACCCCTAACCATTATCTTAGTTTCTTATTCCTTTTGAATGTGGAAAAGCGAAAATAGTTAGAAATAGTTACAACCCTGACTACACAAACAACACAAAAATAGAAGCAAATAGATACCAAACTGAAGAAGTTCATGGCCTTCCATCCATAGATAGAAATGGTGAACAATCAGGCCCTACACAGTTCCACAAATCATAGTCCCTTTCAAGTATGCATCGAGAATCAAATATAAGTATAACTACCACACTTGATGACAAATATTGATGCAATAGGGGCCATTACTTCTCAAGAAGGGAGGAATGATCTGGGCAACAATTTAGATGACAATTTGGGTGATGGGTTCACCCTAATTGATGACAGAACTTCTAGGAGCCATAACTTTTGCACTATAGCTCTAATTAACTTGTCATTTGAACTATTGTAAAAAAAATAATGAGGGGAACATCATGAGATGGAATGGAGCTCTTATTGATGAAGTTTGACCTCATAAAACAAGATGAAAGTGTCCCAAATTTTAATTTTAGTAGCAGAGTCTAAAAATAGTAAGTTTTTAAAAGTAATAATTCCTCAAATTTTGTATTGTTGTAAATCATGGAAGTCAAACCAAATCATGTCCCTTGAGATTGGTGACCTTCCACATCCCCCCACACCTTTAAAACATGTATAAATTAAGATATAACCCAAAATGGAAATCAAACATCTGGTCTTAGAGATAGGCATATGTTTGGGTCTACAATTTTGATCAATAAAACTTTCAGAGATAACATTATTTGAATTGTGTTGTTCTTATTTTTGAATTATCTTTCAACCAAATCTTTCAAGTTTTGGATCAGTGGTATTAGATTAGTTTGTCTTTAGAGTTTATGATCCGGAGGATGAGGTTAGATTATAGGAAGATTGGGTGGAAAATAGAACCAAAAGACTATCCACCTGTTCACCCCAAATGACTTCAAATGGCAGACAAAACTGAGACATCTGATCCTTTCATGGAAATGGTGAATGAAGCCCTCTAATAGCAGTAAACACATATGCTACAACAATTCACTCAAATTCTCCAACCAATTTTGATGGGAAATTCTAGCTCCTCATCTACACCCCCACATCTTTTCAGTGCCCCAACACCCCTCAAGGTTCAAGTGAATTTTGATATCCCTACATTTGAAGGCAAAATCAATGTTGATGTAGTATAAAATTGGTTGGATCAATTATCTTCTTATTTTTTTATAAATAAATTCATCGATAAAGAGAAGATCACTTTTGCTCTTTTGAAAGCATCATTGCTTGTCAAAAATTAGTGAGAAGTGTACAAAAAGAAATTCAATGTAGATGATATTGGCCTTGAGATAGAACCTACTTGGGATGATTTCATAGAAGCTATGAAGGAAGAATCCAACCCCATTAGAGCATATGACAATCTATATATAGAGTGGCAACAACTTCACCAAGGTAAGGAACAATTTGTTCAAGATTACACTGATATTTTTCATTCTCTATCTACAAGATTGGGCATCTAAGATAGTGAGAAACACAAGGTTCTCAACTATCATGGTGGACTACAATGGTACATATGAGGAGAAATGGAACTCTTAAATTTGGAAACCATCGGTGAGGCATATAGTTTCATAGTGAAGATTGAGCAAAATCATGGGATAATTAATATAAAGAATCAGTCTTCAAATTGGAAAAGTGACAAAGAAGGTCAAATAGGAGGCCAAAATTAGAAGCAAATGGAAGGAAAGACTGGGAAGTGGTGACATCAAATCTAAAACTCACTCCAAATAAGAATGTCAAGCCATCAAGTCACTACTTTCTGAGTCACAATCCTCAACATCTACTGCTCTACCTCATATATACCCTACAGTCAAAGAGGTTGAAGAAGAAATTATAGATGATGATCCTAAAGCCATTATTGCTTCATCATAGATCCATGATGAGATGTTAGATGACAAGGAAACATTGTTTCATTCTAAGTTATGGGTGAAAGGTAAACCTCTGCATTTCATTCTTAATAGTATAAGTCAAAAGAATTTAATCTCTAATAATGTTGTGAAAAGCCTAAATCTATCCATGAAGCCTCACCCAAACCCATACAGTATTGGATGGTTGAGTCCAGGGAGAAACCTCTGTGTCACCCATGAATGTCTTCTCTCATATGCAATAAAACCTTTCCAAGATGAGGTCTTATGTGATGTGGTCAATCTAGATATTTGTGATGTACTTTTTGGTCAGCCATTCATGTATGATTGACATATCATATATGAATCAACAACTCAAAGGATTACTCTCACTCTTGGAAAATGATGCAATAGGGTACTAAAGGTACCACCTTCTTCATCTGTCTCTCTGATTAGTGCCAAGAAATTTGTTTTCATGGTGGTCAAGCCAAAATAACCCAAAAGGGTTGATGTTATAGCCTTTAATATACAAAAAGCACAATAATAGAATCAAATATATACCGAGCTGAAGAAGTTCATGGCCTTCCATCCATAGATAGAAATGGTGAACAATCAGGCCCTACATAGTTTCATAAATCATAGTCCCTTCCAAGTATTCATCGAGAATCAAATTAAAGTAAAAATACCACATTTGATGAAAAATATTGATGAAATGGGGACCATTTCTTCTCAAGGAGTGAGGAATGATCTAGGCAACAATTCAGATGATAATTCGGGTGATGAGTCCACTCCAATTGATGATGGAACTTCTGGGAGCCATAACTTTTGCATTGTAGCTCCAATTGACTCACCGTTTGAACCATTAGAAATTTAATAATGAGGGGAAAGTCTTGAGATTGCATGGAGTTTTTATCAATGAATTTTGACCCCATAAAACCCAATGGAAGTGTCCCAAATTTCAATTTTAATAGTGCAGTCTAAAAATAGTAAGTTTCTAAAAATAGTAATTCCTCAAATTCTGTATTGTTGTAAATCATGAAAATAAAAAAAAATCATCTACACCAATATTGGTGACTTTAAAAATCCTACACACACCATAAAAACATGTATAAATTAATATTTAATCTAAAATGGAAATCAAACATCTCTTCTCAGAGATAGGCATATGTTTGGGTCTACAATTTTGATCAATAAAACATCTCTTTTCAGAGATAACATTATTTTAATTGTGTTGATCTTATTTTTTAATTATCTTTCAACAAAATGTTTCAAATTCTTTATTAGTCATACCACTTAAGGACCAAAACCTTATTAGGCGTAATAGAGACGTAAAAGAATTTGGTCTTCTGTAACACACATGTTACCACTCTTACACGAGTCTTCACCAATGCCTTAAAAACTTATAATATCAATTTAATATTCTATTTATAATCTCTCCTTGTTTCATAAACACAATTTATCCTATTTTACTACTTGGACCTACTAATTAGGCATACTTACCTTTTAGACCTTCTCACTGTCAAAAGTTTGTCAACCATATCTAATGAATATAGTCCATTTTATCAAACAACCCATTCAAAAAATTACATTAATATATATTAAATGACATATAAAACATCACCATGTACATTTTACATCACCAAATAAGCCAATAAGCCTCAATAACTCTCTTTCCATAGACTTACTTAGAACTGCTAGTGCATATTAAAACTCAATCATAAACATTTTAGGTCAAAATAACACTTGTGTCAATAAAACATGGAAAAATTCATATTTATATACAATTCATATCATTATGGTAATTATTAAAAATAATATAATGTTCAAATCAACCTTTTTAGACTCTAAACCTTCTCTATAAGAAGCTCACTTAGAGCTACCAAACACTACCAATACACAGTCAACAAACATTGACTCTCCACACATTATTGAGATATTTTAGTGAATATTATTAAATTCATATGATATTTAGGTATTTTAATTACATATTAATATTAATTTTATTCTTTAAATTATTTCAAAGAACCTCTAACTCATCACTCCCATATGACTACTCAAACTACCTGTAGCCTCCAAAAACATAGTCATATAGAAGTTCTTGTTTATAACTTGTAAGGACACATTAATGAAATATAAATCTCACTAATATTTGTTTATTAGTATTATATATATATATATATATATAACTCCTAAATGGATATATATCAAAATTTATAGACAATTATTAGTCTTGCAGACCAATCTCTCAAATTACTCTCTTACTATCTTAACACAACTGGACAAGCCATTTTGGATTTGATATATAAAACACTTAAATTGTATAAAAATATTTAATAAATAATTATTAGGTCAAATAAATTACAAAAAACAAAAATAAAATCATTAAATTCATCAACTCTTGTCATATGGACTCACACACTTCACTTCCCCTAGCACATCAAGAACTGTTAAACACTACAAACATCCAATCATGAAAAAATGACATTATAAAAAATTATAAAGCATAATAATGATATTAAAATAAAATTTAAATATCATAAAACCTCCTTATATCACCATAAAATACAAAAATAATATGCTCTAATGGTAACTTTGATCCTACAAACCATTCTCACTGTCTTGGGTTTCACTATCTTGACTCACACAGACAAGTCACTTTGTGAGCACCTTATAGATTATATTTTGTAATAATAACCAATTATAAAACAAGGTAAAAATAGGTATAGGTAATACAAAATTATATTAATTGATTGGATTGCAACCTAGTCACCTGAAACTCATCCCTAAGCACATTCTCACACTTGCTTAGTTTTTCTCACTTTTTTCATTGTTAGCCATTTTAGTGATAGGTCATCTTTTTTGAAAAAAATTATTGACATATAAGATATAAATATATAAAAAATATATTTTAAATAAATTATTAGTATTTCCTTAAACATCCATTTATTTTTATGCATGGACTTGATCAACCCTACCTATAACATCAAATTCTTTAGAAATAAGCATTTTTATGTAGGTTCTGCTCACTACCCTAACACACCAATACCACTTGGAGATGAATTAAATATTAATTTACAACATAAAATCATAAAAATATATTTAACAAGTCATTCTAGTCACTTTATATAAAAATCTTTACCATTAGGTCAATATAAGGGTTTTGTGAGGGGTTTAGATGAGTTAATCCCCATTATGATTGTTCATACAACTTTTTCCCTCAAATGGAAAACTAATTCTTGTAAATAATTTTTAGTAACCTTTTAAATCTCTCCAAAAATACTCAAATTCCCATGAAATTTTCACATGTGCCAATGAGCACCTAAACTTCCTTCTAAGGCTTGGAGACCTTTAATTTGCATACACAAGAAACCTACAAACATGTTTTATTGCTTTCCCATTTAACTGAAGACCTCAAGATTTTTAAATACACTTTAATAAACCTTTAAAAAATCATTCCATGATTACATTATATATATATATATATATATATATATATATATATATATATATATATATATATATATATCACTTTGAAAACTCAAATTGACTCCTCATTAGACCTCACTAGGTTTCTTTACACATGAGGTCTAAGACTACTGGTTACATATTAACCTTTGAACACACTTGAAAAATTATTATTATACTATTAAAAACTAATAAAAATTTCAAATTAATTCATACCATTATCTTAAACTTCCATCTATGTTAACATACGTCTCACACTTCTCATCTTAACCAATTACCAAGGATGTGTCTTCATATTAGGTCTCTCATGCAAGGGTTATGCATCAATACCTAACCTTAGAGATATTATAAAGGATAATTTTCCTTATAAATAGGTTTACATAGTGTAAAAAATCCTATAACATGATTTATGTATAATTTTATCAACTTCAAGCTCATACATATCAACATCATGCCTCTACAAGCTATGTTCATGCTTAAGAACAAGTCTAAACACATAGGTCCACTAGGTACCATACCTATTGGATACCTTCCTATAATTTCAAATGCATAAAAACATTATTCATATGTTTAAAAAAACTTATCCTATTCTCTACCACTTCTTTTCACACCTTTCCAATAGGTTCATCATCTTAATACACCATAACACTATGTTAATATTTCATATAGAACTCAGGAATCTACTAGGCCATGTTTGATCATATCAGTAATAATTATCATGACACTTCACATGATAACATCTAGGAAATAAATGACCTTTATATGCATTTGACATCAATGATAACTTTAATTCCATAAATGCATCAATAGAACATATGTTAATAATCTACCCCTTTGTCATTGATGACAAACACTCTTAACACATCAAACCAATCTCATTTCTCCAAGCTCATTATCACCTTTAAGTCTTTCCCCCCATATAACATTAATGACAAATTTAATCTATAATATAAATACTGATCCTTAGACCTGACCACTCATAAAGCTAGCAAGCTCCCCCTTTATCCATGCATACTTCTCTTAAATCTTCTCAAGCCATCTGTGTTATCTCCCCCTAACTCCATGTAATATTGAAACTACAAATAAAATATTTTGAAAATATAAAAAACTAATTTTCTTATCTTAAAATAGTCTCCTTAGATCAAGCTTCCTCTTTCTTCATGATTACTGGTTTATTGTGGTCTACAAACTCATACTTGTATGTCTTCCTCAGACCTGTGAGAGCTCATACATAGTGACAAACCTCTATCATACTAATTAATATTTCATGATATGTAAATAGGGACACATAAATCATTTAAAATTACTAATTCATGACATTAGGGTCATATTGATCCATAAAAACCATTGAAACCTCCAAGAAAATCTTCAATTAGACTCAAAGAATCTATTTTGCATACTTACAGTTAATACCTTGATATGATCACTCATAACTTGTCATTTTCATAACACTATGAACATATTAATATAATTTTAAACATTATTTTACATCCCCCCATGACCTTATGAGGTCACCAAGACATCAATACACCATATCAATCCATGACACAACTTTAATTATCATCACATAAATCTTATTCAATCATACTAGCTTCTTGTCATGCTATAGGGCATGACCATTTACAAAACTTCTATGCATAATATTAGGACACAAAAAAAAATTTCATTTCAATCATTTATCAACATAATATCATGGATATTCATGAATAAATTTCTCTACCTTTAATGGAATCGGCCATATCGACCAATCTACAACTCTCTGGATCAATGATTCTAAGTATTAATTCTTAGAACTCACCATGAACTCAAAAATGAATTAAAATTATGTTATCAACTAAAGGAAACATTTAAACCAACTTAAAAAAATCACATTGAGCCCAGATATCCATAATAGAGTTAATAACATTATGAGAACACATCTTAGGGTTTGAAGACATTAGAAGACTTAAAACCCTCATGTCATTGTCCTATGAGTCTTAAGCTCATTCATCACTTTTGAGGTAAAAAATTATCAAGAAAACTAATCTTAAAAGAACATCATGACATAAATAATACCTTAATTCTCTTAGAGTAATCACCTCAATAGACCAAAATCACTATACAACTCAAACAAGTCACCCATGTCTTCCATTCAAAAAGACCTTAAGAATATAGTCACTTCCATTGAGTTTCTCAATATCATACCTCTGTTGTCTCAAGAATACCTATAATATATCTTCCTATTTTATCATTGATCATGATCAAATGATATGGTCACCTTATTAAATTATTACATACTCAGATATATTATATAGACAGTAAATTTCATAATCAAGGCATAGTCAACCACCTTCTCTTCGTAGGCCTAGAACATATTCATGTCATTATTTATGAATGATTACTAATTAGATTTTTTTTATTTATTTTAGGTCTAAATCAAATTTAAATATCAATCTTATCATAAACTTTATATCATGGATCAAATGATTACTGCTTTATACTATGCTAGCTAACCTAGTAGACCATCTTGAAATGCCTTGACCTGTACCTTTCTCTCAACATGTCTTCAGAGTCCTTCTAGATTTTCAATATTAGGTTTTATCTTTTAATTATCTTATTTATAGTCATTTTAAACTTCCAAATGGTACCGTTTACATTATTTCAACTCTTTAGATAACTTTACAAGCACCATCACTACAAACAAGATGAACATTATCCCCATCATACTTTATACTACTTAGGATCACCTATAAGATATCAATCCTCATCTAAAGTTAGATATTTGATACCAATAATTGGAATTAGATACTAATAGGTTGGTTTAATTAGTTTCATAAAAATATATATTCAATTCCATTCATCATTCCAAGAAGCATTCAATCACATAAAGATAAAAGCATACATAAGCATATCATAACATAACACAAGAGATATGTGGGAAACCCTCTTGTGGGATAAAACCCACTAAAAAATTCATATGGAATAAATTAATATTAAATAAATATACAAATTTTATTAAAGCACCAACTTCACAAGGAGATCCAACCCCTACCTACATAATTGCCCACTCAACTAGTCTTATGTAAGCTCAAGTTTTCAAGGAGGATCCAACCCCCTAGGTATATTAGCACAAAATAATTAACATATGATATATTATAATAATATAGCATATATTTATAATATTAAACTTATTATTACCTCCTTTATTTCCACTCTTTACCTTTTAATCTCACTCAACTAGCCTTTTAGGTTTACTTGCTCAACATGCCTCTTTTAGGCTCATTAGGTCCACTGACTTGGTCATCCACCTAAAAAAAATGTTGGATAAAAATTTATTATAATATTATAATTTTTATCGTCCCAAATTACCTACTCCTCTTTCAAAGTCTCTCTCCTTTTCTTGTATCCTCTCTTCTCTCAACTAGCTTAAATAGGCCAATTAGGCCTTGCTTTTATACTCAACTCTTCCTTTCACCCATTTTTCTTAGACAACATCCTTTACATAGTTAAAATATCCTTGTAATAGGTTTAAAAAAACTTTAAATTAGTTATACAACCACTCCATATGTTGGTCATAAACTTTAAGGACCAAAACCCTATTAGGCCTAATAGAGACCTAAAGGAATTAGGCCTTCTTTAAGGCACATGTTACCACTTTGACCCCTTAAAACCATTGGAATATTAAAAAATTATAATATCACTTTTATATTCCCATTAAAACCTATAATTGGGTCCCTAATACCATTTATCCAATTTCACTACTTGGACCTATCAAATACTTCTACTCACCTTTTAGGCCTTCTCACTATTAAAAGTTTATCAACCATATCTGAAGCATAAAGTCATTCAATTTTATCAAAAAAACCATTAAATTTTTTAAATAATATATAATACATGACCTTTAAAACATCACCATGTCCATTGGACATCACCACATAGGCCAATAAGCTTCAAGAACTCTCTTGTCATAGGCTTACTCAGAAATGTCAGTGCATACTAAAACTCAATCATGAACATTTAGGCAAAAATAAAAAAATTATAAATAAAAAATGAGAAAAAATCATATTTATGGAAACATAATTTCATAATTTTAATTATAATCAACAATATAGTCTTCAACTCAACCTTTGTAGACTCTAATTCTTCTCAGTAAAATCTCACTCAGAGCTACCAAACACTACCAATACATAGTCAACAAAATTTAAATATCCACATATTATTAATAAATTTAAATGAATATAATAACATTAATATTATACTTATTTGTTTTTAATAACATATTAATATTCACTATATTCTATAACTCAGGTTAGAGGACCTCCAACTCAACACTCCCATATGCCTACGCAAACTGCCTATATCCTCCAAAAACATAGTCATATAAAAGTTCTTATTTGGAAATTTTAAGGAAAAAATCATTAAATATAATTAATAATTTATATTATTATTATTATTATTATTATATATAACTAAAAAATTGATAGATTTTTAAAATTCTATATACAATCATTGGTCTTATAGACCAATCTATCAGATTATTCTCTTACTATTTTAACAAAGTTGGACAAGCCATTTTGGCTTTGATATATAAACTACTTAACCTATATATACATATTAAATAAATAATTATTAGGTAAAATAAACTACATAAAAAAATAATAAACTCATTAAATTCATCAACTCTTGTCATATAGACTCCCACACTTCACTTCCCCTAGCACATCAAGAACTGCCAAACACTACAAACATCTAGTCATGAAAACATGACATTATAAGACCTAATAAAGCATCATCATGATATTAAAATAAATTTATACTATCATAAAACCTAATTATATCACCCTAAAACATAAAATTCATATGATCCAATGGTAACTTTACTCCTGTAGACCATTCTCACTATCTTAGGTTTCACTGTCTTGACTCACATAGACAAGTCACTTTGTGAGCACCTTTTTTTATTTTATGTGAGAATAATCAATAATTATAAACCAATTTAAAAATGTTTATATGTATTAAAAAATTACATTAATTAGTTTTTATCACTATTAGCCATTTTAGTGATAGGTCATCTTGGGTGACTAAATTTATTAAAATAGATTATATAAATATAAATAAAAAAACCATGGTCATAAATAATTATTCTTTTCCTTCAAACTCCATTGATTTTTATGCATTTACTTGGTCAACCCTCCCTATAACATCAATTTTTTCATAAATAATCATTTCTATATAGGTTTTTCTCACTACCCTAACACACCACTTCCACCTAGATATGATTGAAGGAGTAATATAAAAAATAAAATCATATAAATAGATTAAAAAAACCATTATATGAACTTTATATCAATATTTTTACCATCAGGTCAATATAAGGGTTTTAGACCAATTAAACCCCTTAATGATTGTTCATATAGATCTATCCCTAAAAATCCAAAATAATGATCGTAAATCCTTATTATTACCATTTTCCATATCTCAAAAAATAATAAACTTCCCATGCAACTATCACATGTTCTAATGAGCACCTAAACTTCCTTCTCGAGCTTGGAAACCTTTAATTTGCATGGACAACAGACCTACAAACATATTTTCTTGCTTCCCCCTTCAACAAAAGACCTCAGTCTTGGTAAATACACTTGAATCAAAATGTTAACCTAATTCCATTCTCACATGTTCTATATCACTTTGAAAACTCAAATTGACTCCTCATTAGACCTTACTAGGTCTCTTTGCACACTAGGTCTAGGACTATTGGTTATATTTTAAACTTTAAACACACTTAAAAACTTATTATTATGATATAAAAACCTCATAAACATATAAAATTAATTCATAACATTATCTTAATTTTCCATATATGTTCACATAGGTAACACACTTCTCATCTTAACTAGCTACCATGCATGTGTCTTCATACTAGGTCTCTCATGCAAGGGTTATGCCTTAATACCTGACCTTGGAGATCTTATGAAGTATTTTTTTCATTATACACATGTTTAAATAGTTTATAACATTGTATAAAATTATTTATCACTTATTTTCTCAACTTAAATATCATACATATCAACATCATGCCTCTATAAGTTATGTTCATGCTTAAAAACAAGTCCAAACACATAGGTCTGCTAGGTATCATACCTCTTGGAGACATTCATTACAATATAGATGCATTATCACATTATTAATATTTTAAAAATACATTATACTACGTTCTAACACTTAATCTCACACATTTTCAATAGGTTTATCATCTTATTACACCACAACACTATGTTAATACTTCATATACAACATAGGAATCTACTAGGCCATGCCTAATCTTATCATTAATACTTATCATACAAATTCAAAAGATAAAATATATTAAATAATTTACCTTAATCCTCATTTTATACAAATTAACAAATTAATTCCATAAACACATCAACGGAACATACTCAACACAAATAACCTTCTAGGCTCACTCGCTCAATATGCCTCTTCCTAGGCTCATTAGGTTAGCTAACCTTGTCATCCAACTTCATAAACTATATTATATATTAATTATTTATCATTTTATAATTTTTTTTTAATAAATGACATATTTCTCTCCTCAAATAGTATTTTTCCTTTACTTATACTCTCATGCACACAACTATCTCAAATAGGCCTATTATGCCTTATATTTATACTAATCACTTGATCTCACCCATATTGGTAAGAATAAAATATTTATATAAATATATAACCATTTATATAGGTAAATATAAAATTTTCACAAGTGAAACACTCACTAAATATGTCAACCAAACTCATTTATGCCTTAATCTCTTCTTAGGCCTACTAAGTGACCTAGTGCATTAGGTATTTCTCAACCACACATTAAAATAGGAATTACTATGTCCATATGGCACTCAAAAAATATTAAAACCATTTAAAAACTTAATTTTAAACCTAAAATTACCTCCTTCATTCTCAATAAGTCACACTTCATTCTCTTGCCTCATGAAAGTTCTATTAGGCCTTAAATACCTATTAGGCCTAATTACCCCAAAAACATAGTCTTCAAATATGAAGCTCAAACCATATGTAGACATAATTTAAAGGCATGATAAACATATGAATATAAAATTTATGAACTTAGGGTAATAATAAAATCCATTTAGAGCCTGAAACACTTAGAAATACTTCTGCAAAAGGCTCACTCTATTTTGCTAGAAAGCTCCAAAACACATAGTCAAGAACATTTGACCACCAACATCTAAATATGAACTTTACAATACTAAAAATGAATTAATTATATAATATATCATATATATAAAATAATCCAATGATTTTTTTACTTCAATATTAGGTAAAATAACATAGAAACATCTTTCTCACTAACACATAAAAAAATATCAAAGACCTTAAAAACATAATCTTGAAGAATGTTATATTTAGCTTATGTAAGGGCACTTTAATGACTTATATCTAAAATTAATAGTTAATATGTGGAATTAATATCATAATATAACATATATATCATATTTTATAGTGTCAACCATTGGTTTTACAGACCAATTTGTCAAGCTTATTCTCCATTGCTCTCACACAGCTTGAGAAGCCATCTTAGCTTCCATAACTCAACTCCTTAAATAGATTATAAAAATTAAATAAATAATGTATATATAAAATAAATAAATAAATAAAATTTAATTGAAATGTATAAAATTAATCATGTCAAAATAATTTCAAACTTTTCACTCCACCTTGCATACCCAGACTTGTCAATCTATCTTAAGAACCAATCATGGTGAACATGACTTCCAACACCTATAGAAACACTTATATAAAATTATAATGAATTTAGGATATTATTAAACTTCCTAAAAATATTTTAAATCACATAGGTATATATTTGTAATGGTAAATATAGAACATATAGATCAAACTTTGAACCTTACTCCTTCATTATCTTAAGTCACTCAGATAGGACATATTATGAACACTATTTTCATCATTTTAAATGAATTAAAAAACATATAATCAGTATTTAAATTAGGTATATGTATTTAAAAATTAAATAAATCAATTATATCAATTCCTAATCCATTGTAACTCATCCCTAAACACATTCTCACTTTGATTGGTTTTTCTCACTGTCTTAACTATTAGTCCAGTTTAGTGATAGGTCAACATGAGTGACCAAAATATTTGAAAAATAGGATATAAATTATACAAATAACACCATGGAAATAAATAATGAGTATCTATCTTCTCCATACATTCATTTTCATACTTGGTCTAATGAAACTTTTGTCTTCTATATTAACTTCTTAAAAAATGAGCATTTTCTTATAGGTTTCACTCACTATCCTGACAATAAAATACCACTTAGATATTATTTATGGATTTAAATACATTTTAAAATCATAAAAATATCCTTACCAATTCATTCTTGGTCATTTACAATAATATTTTCTTTATCAGGTCATTAAGAGGGTTTTAAAAGGGTCTAACATATGTTCTTGTGTTAACAATTGTTCATACAATATTTCCCCTAAAATGAAAAAATAATGCTTGGATTAAAATTACTCATATTTACTCAAAGGATCAGGACATTATTAAAGTTTACACATTCCAATGATCATCAAAAGTTCCTTCTAGGGTCTCATTTCTTCATTTTACATACACAAGAGACCTTCAAACTCATATTCTTGCTTTCTCCTTCAACTCAGGACTTGAAAATTCATCAACATGCTTTAATCAACCTTTTACACATATTTAAAAATTAAAATGAGATATATCACCTTGGAAACTAACTTTGACCCCTCATTAAACCACACTAGGTCTCTTTACACATTAGGTTTTGAACTGCTAGCTACATGTTAAACCTTGAATATACCTTGAGACCTCTTTTATTGCTCTCATAACCTCATACCATGCTTAAATAAGTTCAAAATACTCAAAAATTGATCATTATGCCTCATCATTCCACATAAGTTCTTAAGGTAAGGTCTATGAGAAGACCACCAATCAAGGACTTACACTTTTAGCCCATTATAAGAGTCATGAGACTAACTCAACACCTTTATTGTATGATTTTAGCACTATATTATACACCTTAAATAGTATACACATCCATGTCATCATCACCATGCCTCTATAAACCATGTCCATGGTTAAGAACTAGGCCATAAAATAAACCTAGTGTGCATCATATCATTTTGAGATCCTTAAGACACTATATCTCACTACTCATCTCTAGATGTCTGATATAGAATCCAAAGCTTCTCCCATAATTATATTTTAACAAAGTCTCCTTAGACCATATAGGTCACTACCTAAGATTGAACTAGCCTTATTGAGTACAAAAGACCTCACACTTCCTTTGACATCAATAATAGGCTCAATCACATGGCATCAATGACAAATTTAAACAATCTCCCCCATTTTCATTGATGGAAAACTAAATTAATGGAAAACCACATTTCAATATGAACATTAATTCAATAGATATTTTATCCATCAATCTAATCTTTCTCCCCCTTTGACATTAATGGCAAAGGGTGTATGTAACTATTACCTTGTCTTTTCACTCTCACAAGGCCATCCATACATAGTCTACTGATCCTTAGACCTTTCCACTCAAAAAAAATCAAGCTCCCCCTTTGTCCATACATATTTTTCTTCAAGCTTCTCAAGAGACCTGATTTAGCTCCCCCTAACTCCATGATCTACCTAGATCAATTAATTTGAAACCATAGACCAAATATTTATAATAAATACATAGCTTAGTTTCTTACCTTATGAAATCTCCATAGGTCTCAAATAGACTCCTCAAGTCATTAGGGTTTGACTCGTCTCATGGCACCATCAACATATCACCTCAATGCCTACATATAACTTTATGAGCATTATTCCTATAAGAACAAGATGATTTCTCCATCTGAGTATAATCTTCATTAGGTATATTTAATCCATAGGATATTATTTAATCCTTATCTTAGTCCTTTGAAACTTCCACAAGTCAACACTTTTTTCAAGTCATCTCATCACAACATCCTTGCCATACACTACTCACTAGGTTAGTGAGACCTTGTCTGCTACAACATATCTTTGTTATAATTTTTCATATTCATGATGTACCATATATATTATACATTATGTCCATATGGTAATATCAAAATTTTATTTTATGCATCATTATATCTTCTTTATGTTTAGCAAGCCATCATAGCTTAGACAAGCTCATAACACCCTTCTTGGTGCACTCTACCAACTGAGTCAACAACTCACTATGAAAGACTAATGTGATCTTATTCATATTAAAATTAATATTTTGTCTTGATCATGTTGAACCAAATATTATATTCATGCATGTGGGACATTCCACTTCATATTTAGATTCACCAAATAACTCTGAGATCACCTTCATTGGTTTCCCTTGTTCCTTGTACTATCTCACACTTATAGAATTAGTCTTGTGCTTAGAAAAGTGTTACATACCTTCAAAACATGTTAGATATTGAGTATTAATATGAACATAGACCAATTAATACTCAATAAGATTTGTAACTTCTCATAATTATATCTAATTCATAAAGGATCCTTCTTAGGGTTTGTTTTCTTAAAACCCTCATACCTCTATTTTTCAAAATTTGAGCTTGATATTCATATCTAAGATAAATATGATCATATATAATGGATATATAATAAAAAAAATACCTAAATAACATTTATAAACACTTGGAATAACCACTTTTAGTGATAATAAATACTACACAACTCACCAAGATACCACTGTCCACCATTTTCAAGGAATGATCAACTTTGATTAGAAATAAATGCACTTGTATGGACTTTTAAGAAAGACTACCACTTGGAGGATGATCTTAATGGAGTCTAATTCAAATTTTATTTTTACTCCAACTTTATTTGACCAATATGCTACCTTTTACAATCATTTATTTGCTCTCAGGTCCTTATTTCATATATAGCCATTTGAAATCCAACGTTCATATTTTTAAACTTCAATGGTTATTTCCTATAGTTTGAACTTGAAGTCCTTTTGCACATCATCAATTAATAGATGATATTTGAAAGCTTATATATTGAAGAGGACAACTCCTTATGACACCAAAAATGTAGGGAACCTTCAGGGCACTAAGTACATCATCTCCATGTTTTAATTTGACCAAGGTTGACTTTTTAACTACTTACAATAAATGTACAAACTTCTCAATACATTCATACTTGTGTAATGATATATGATGTTCAAATCCTTTTTAGGCTAGAAGATGCAAGTTTCTCTTTAAAAAATGTCAAATGACACACCATAACTTCACCAAGACATCTATAGATGCATCACAACCTCTTCTTTATCACCTCAAAGACTTGCAAACACTCTTTGCATCTTATCCACATCAGAATAAGCTTCCTGAGTCTTTGATTACTTAGTTCATAAAAATACCTATTGTCACCAAATATTGCACCCTAAAAGAGGGTTCTCAATCCCCTTCTAGAATTGAGAAACATGAGAACACTTCTAGGTGTGTGGGTGTACCTATAATGGAAGCAAACCTCTAGATTCAAGGGCTGGATTCTTGAATGTATCTTAAATTTCTTTGACCTATGATAATGATTTCTTATGGGGAAAAGAGTTATAATTTTCATTAATTTTACCTATTCTAATGGGGTGATACACCAAGATATTTTCCACATGACCATCACATTTCATTCATTAAGAAATAAAGCATATAGACTAGTCTTAATGTCTTAAAGGATTCTGACATGAGTGTTTTAATATAGAGGTGAGATGTATGAAGCAACACAAAAATAAACTAGAGGGAAAATTACACACTCTAAGGATAATCATATACTTGAAAGGATCCTAACACATGACTGCACTCAATATGACTTGTTATAATGAGATTTTTTTATAGAAGACATGAAAGGACAAGGAAAATCAAAGGATAGAATCACTAAACTTAACCATTCATCAATTTTCACACTTAAATAAGATATTATTGAGCTCAAAATTAGATTTCTTGAATTATTCTAAGGAAAATTATGACATCAAACTAGTAGGGCTTCACCATACCATGTGTGGTCTATCTTAAAAAGGCAACATTAATTAAGTTAATTGTTATAATTTATGAGAAAGGAAAAAGAATGATAAACTTAATTAATTGCATCATACTAGAAAGAATGAACTTAATTACATCAAACTAGAAATTACTTATAGAATTTTAGAGAGAGGAGAAATAATGAAGTTTAAAGGTCACTAAAACACATGTCTAATTAATAACCAATTACATTTCAAGGTACTAAAGTATAAAATATAATATGAATACTTTGAAAGACAAATGTCCATATAAACCATGACAAAATCTCGAAAATGATGTAAAGACTCTTCAGCTAACCTTTGTGAAATTGCCTTCATCATGGATCATCTCTCGAGTATTTAAAACTAAATTTAATAGAGTTAACACATATGTGTTGTCTGAGGGAGGTTAAAACATGCTAAGATAGTCATAATATGTGCTCCCAACTACTATCTATCTTCTAAACACTTGTATTCATCATCTATAATCATTCATTACTTTCTTAGACTTCTTTATTCACATTTGGTAGTCACTATTCATCTCAAGTCTTGGACTGAGCTTTCATGATGGTATACGAATCTAAAGAGCTTGATTTTCTAAAAAATCCTCAATCCTACATAGTTTCCCATGTGTAATTCCCTTTCCATTTTACTTATTCCAATATAAATTAAAACTATTATCATTTGGGCATGTAGCCTCATCTTTTCCATCTGGAACCCAGTTAAATTTGCTCTATCATTCTCATTTGGAATCTCTTTTCTTTGAAATTTAATGTTGATCATTGATCATTGATCCAGGGTCCTAATATTATGACATCTACAAGAATTGTATTCAATTTAAGCTCCTTAACCTTTGAATTTTGATTACACTATTAGATCTAGATGTATGTTATAATGGCATCCATTATATATACCTCCATTTGAAATCAAATGGTTACTTTACGAGACTTTAATTTGATGTCTTCATGCCAATCATTGGCATTCACATGACCATCATTAACATCCATGCAACCATCATAATTTTAAATCCAATGGTTAATTTTTGAGACTTTATTTTAATATTTGAGTGCTTGACATTGAATTTCACATGACCATCATTGATATTCATGTGGCCATCACAATTTGAACCCAAATGGTTAATTATCAAGGCTTGATTTTAACATCCATGTGACCGTCACTATCTACTTATTCAACTTTAAAAATTTATATCTTGAGATAAATATCTCATCAAGATTCCATAATTATAGGGATATTCTTGGCACTAAGGTCATTAACTGCATGTGATATTTTGGTCATGTGAGGCTTTTTTAGCACATTTATAATATACACAAGTGAGCTAACCCATCTATTTTTTCATGACAGCCCATGATGGTCTGCTCCAATTAGAGTTGTATTATGAGATTTTTCTTAATCTTAAATAGCTCTAACAAGTTTTTGAGGCATATTAAAACTTCACCCATGAAAACTTGCTACTTATATATAATTCTCTAAAATAACCCTTATGCAACTCAAAATGACACATGCACTAATTAGACTATGAATAAGGCTAAAAAAATATGGAATAACATTAATAAACCCTATAACATTATATAATATCCCTATACAAGTTTTTGACTATAGGGGGTTGACCCATTTTGACTTGTGGTAAAAATGGTTAACATTCTTGGTGATTTCTCAAGGGTGATATGCTTGATATGCCATGACCAGTTGCCTAATCTTATCCATTGGGTTATGGAGTCAAATGTGCATAATTTTTACACAATTCTTTTTTTTTAAAAACACACTAAATAATAAAAAAAACTAACAATAAGAAACACACAAGACAATAAACTAAGAAAAATCACACTTGTGCTTCATGAGCACTTATGGAACACACACACATAAAATAAACTAGCTAACTCAAATACTAACTAAATTGAAATGAAAAAAATCATCCAAGATTAAAGGGGAAGTTTGAAACTTCTCTTATTTCTTGACATAAAGGATGGAATGAGGCATGTATCCTTTTAACCCTTGGCATTGAAGCCTCCATCTTCTTTATGGTGTTTTCCAACTTCATTGGCATGATGTTTAGCGAGAACCAAGAATATCCAAACAAGTTAGCTATGTAAATTAAATTTTATTACATCCAAACAACCTTAAATTTATCAAATGGCTCCTCAACTATGACCTCCAATGGTGGTTCAACAAGGCATATCTTCTTGGTTTTTATAGTGCTCTCAATAAGATTAGGTTTCTCTTCAGCTATAGGTTCTTAAAGCTCATCAAGGAGCTCTACATAATCGACCCAATCTTGGTTATTTTCCTTCATGGCAAACTCTTTATCCACTTTCTCAAGTACTTAACCCTCAACCTGGCAAATATCTTCAAGATCTTGAAAGAGCTTCATTTATAGTTGTTAATCATCTTTGTCCTCCTTATCATCTATAACCACTACTTCTTTAATCTTCTCTTCTTGTTGTATTAGGTCATCATGTTGGTGTTCTTCATACTCCAATGTATCTAAGGGTGATTCAAAATTGGATAGAGGTATTGATTCATATCCAAGAACTATGTCTTGTACCTTGGTCTCATGAGACTCTTTTAGGATTGTAACTTCTTGAGGAATGACTTGACCTTTATCCTTAATAGTACACTCCATTTCATACTTGAGATGGTCATCCACTACTTCATGATCAGATATGGATTCTTCTTCAAATACCTCTTTCTTCAAGTCTTGATCATATTCCTCATGGACAGCTTCAAAAGACATTTCGATGTGTTTCTACTCATTCAAAAAGGTTAAGTTGACCTTGTGTTCACCAAGGGGAGCTCTTCCTCATATTCACTTGTGACATCTTCTTGGTTAGCCATGTCTCTAATTTTCTCCTCTTCACTTGGTTCTCTCATTATGGGCTCTTCCTCAAGAAAATTTGATGGATAGTCTCATGTAAAAGAGATGGGATATGAAGTGTAGTGGAAGGTAGATGACTTAGAGATGGAGTGTGGGATGAAGGAGAGGGCTTGTGAGTGGATTTATGAAAGATGAAATCACTAATAAGCTCATAAGGAAGTGAATTTTTGGGTTGATTAAAAGGACAAATAATTACATAAGTAGGAGTTATATCTTGATAATAGTCTCCTTAAGTTTATTCAATAGAAACATGTTCATTTTTGTGTTCTTTATCCTCTAACATACTTACCCTATTTATTGAGCATTGAAGGAACTTCTTTGCCAAGTCCATTTTTTCTTTGGTCTCATATTTAATTTAATATTAAAACACCTCCCATGCACTCATCAATATTTGAAAAAACTTCTTAACCATTCCATGAGATGGTTAGGATGCACATAAAACTCATCATCCCATATTTTATTCACTATCTAGCAACTCTGGTAGGAGTGCCAAGAAGGATTGGACATGAGGTGGGGATGATGGAGGAGGAGGAGGGTAATGATGGGGATCAAAACCAATTTTAACTTGTTACTTCCTACCCTATAAGAATCCACATATTTCCTTGTAATATATTTATGTACAATTCATTTAAATATATGATTCCTCATGGCAAGACTCATAGGATTACTCTTGAGGTTGATAGGTATCATGGTATGAATGATAAAGCTTATATTGGGACTGATAGGGAGTATTTTTTGATAAGTTTCTTGGTATCCTTCCTCATAGGGTTGCCCAAAAATATGGTGCCCATATAAAGAGGGAAATGGAGGGATATAGGGCTTCCATGGATCATAGGATTGATAGACATTTTGATGGGACTATTGAGGAGTAAAATTTGGTTTATAGCAAGGATGATAAGGAGGTTCATAATAGTGGTATTCACCATAGTTTTTAGGTTCATGATAGGGGTATTCATCATAGTTGTTTATATCAACCTCATATTTTATATGAGGTGCAAAAACTAATCAAAATATATAATGAGATATACTTGGGCTGATTACAACCAGAAGTTACCATTTAGATTTTCTATTGGTGCTAACTTGCTTGCTTCCAAAATCTGATTAGAGGAAAGACACACATATAATCTTTCCACTTTCTTGGACCTTAGTCCAATAAGGAATGCTATAACTATTGTCACTAAATATTTCACCCTAGAAGAGGGTGTCCAAGACTCTTCTAGATTTGGGAAACATGGGAACACTTCCAGGTATGTGGGTGCACCTATAGTGGAAGTGAGCTTCTAGATTTAAGGACTAGTTCTGTGAATGTATCTTGAAGTGATTTCACCTATGTTAATTCTTGATTGTGGGAAAATATTTAGAATTTAAGTGAATTGGACCTATTCTAATGGGGTGATATACCAATATGTTTTCCACATGACCATCACATTTCATTCACTAAGAAATAAAGCATACATACTAGTCTTAAAGTCCTAAAGGATTCTAACATGAGTGTTTTAATATAGAGGTGAGATGTATGAAGCAATAAAAGTAAAATGAACTAGAGGAAAAATTTCACACTCTAAAGAAAATCATACACTTGAAAGGATCCTAACACACTTGAATACACTCTATATTACCTATTAGAATGAGAGTTTCTTATAGAAGACATGAAAAGACAAGGAAAAGCAAAAGATAAAATCATTGAACTTAACCATTCATCACTTTGCACACTCAAACAAGATATTATTGAACTCAAAACTAGATTTATTTAATTATTCTAAGCCAAAATGTGACATCAAGATAGCAAGGATTCACCATACTAGGTGTGGTATATCTTATAAAGGCCAAAATAGTAGCTACTTATATAATTTTAGAGAGAGGAGAAAGAATGAAGTTCAAAGGTCACTAAAACACATGTCCAATCTATAACTAGTTACATTATAGGGGACTGGAGTATAAAATAGACCATTAATTCTTCCTAAGAAAAATGTCCATATAAACCATGAAAAACTCTCCAAAATGGTACATAGACTCTTCATCTAACCTTTGTGAGACTTCCTTCATCAGGGATCATCTCTTGAGCATTTAAAACTAAATTTTAGAGAGTTGATGCATATGTACTATTTGAGGGAGATTGAAACATGTTATGATAGTCATAATATGTGATCCTACCTTTTAGTTATCCTTTAGACACTTGTATTCATCATCTATAGTCATTTATTGATTTTTTGGACTTCATTCTTCACATTTGGTAGTCATTATTCATCTTGGGTCTTCGACTAAGCTTTGATAGTGGCATATGAGTCTGAAGAGATTGCTTTGATATAAAATCCTTTATCCTACATAGTTGCCCATGTGGAATTCCCTTGCCATATTTATCATTCCATTATAAACTATGTCTATTACCATTTGGACATGTAGCCTCAACATGTCCATATGGAACTTGATCAAATTTTCTCTATCGATCCCATTTGGAGTTCTTTACTTCAACCTTTAACACCAGCGATTGATCATTGATCCACAGTATTGAGATTATGACATCTAGAAGAAATAAATTCAATTTGAGCACCTTGACCTTTGAATCTTTCTTTCACTATTAGATCTAGATGTATGTTCAAATGCCAACCATTAGATCTACCTCCATTTGAATTCAAAGAGCTACTTTATGAGACTTTATTTTAACATCCACATGTCTGTCATTGATGTTCACATGGCCTTCATTGACATCCACATGTCTATCATAATTTGAACCCAAATGGATAATTTCCAAGAA
>JARHVA010004797.1:302500-317500 GCA_037957365.1 Torreya grandis | reverse complement strand
CATAAAAATGTTATAAAACCTCATACCATGCTTACATAATATCACAAGCCTCAAAACCTGATCATGATGCCTCATCATGCCACTTGGGGTCTTAAGGCAAGGTCTATGAGAAGACCACCAATGAAGGAATTACCATTTTATCTCATTCTAAGAGTCATAAGACTAACTCAACACCTTTATTTTATGTTATTAGTACTATATTGTACACATTAAATATCATACACATCCATGTCATCATCAACATGCCTTTATAAGCCATTTAACTTAAGAACTAGGACATCAAATAGACCTACTGTGCATCATACCATTTTGAGGTCTTTAAAACACATACTATAGCTAACTACTCATATCTAGATGTCTGAGATAGAATCTAAAGCTTCTCCCATTATTCTTTTTTTAAAATTATCCTTAGACCATATAGGTCACTACCCAAGATTGAACTATCCTTCTTGAATACACAAGACCTCACACTTCCTTTGACATTAATAACAAGCTCAAACACATGACATCAATGGCAAATTACAAGACATTAATCACTCCATTCCTAGTTCTATATATTATTATCTAGGTTTTTCATAAGTTTTAAATATTCCCTTAGATGTAAAATATTTGTGTAAACACTACAGCAATGTCATCACTATATATACATGACATCAATGTCTTAAGTACATACACTATAAAAAGTTAATCACTATTACAAGTATAAAATATGAGTACACTATACAACCAATGGTATCTCCTCCTCCTCCACCCCAAATACCACTATATTTTGTTGATACACCTATATAATATTAATATATAGTTATAATGGTTACACAAACATAATATGTTATAACACACCTAGTTCAAAGGAAATTAGTTAGGTCTACTAGACAACTATTTATTTAGAACCCATTACATTAAAGATTTATTTAGGATTCACATAGTCCATAATCTCATATAGCACATGTTAATTTAGTAACATTAATAGTTTAAAATTTTCCATAGTGAATGTTGACCATTTTTTACATAGGCTAAAATGTTTTAACCCCCTATAATCATAATCTTGTATAGGGGATTTTTATAACATCATAGGGCATGATTGTAGTTTAATTTATGACATTTCATATACCATTCTAGTTTTAGTCATAATCCAGCTTGTTCCTTGTGTCATTTGGTGTCTTAGGAGTCATTTTAGGGTCATACATACAAGTGGTAGGTCTTCATGGTGATCAATGTAAGCTAAGATCATGGAAATGATCCACACATGCCTCAAGGAGTCCATTTGGAGCTTATAAAGTTCATGAATGAGCTTTGTGAAGCCAAACCATCATCAGGGCATCACATGAAAACCATAATGGAGCAGCTTACTTGTGAATTTTTTAAATATGCTCAAAAATTCTTACATGACCATTAGACCATGCATAATCAATGTTATACATACAAAGATCATGATCTAAAAGTTTCATATCTTGATGAATCTTCCATCTTGAGATCAAATCCCTCAAAGTTTAGCTTGCTAAATCTAAGGGACTATGCCATCTAGAACATCATCTAGGAATGAATGAACCAATTATTTTGTGCATTTTTTTATCTTCACTCAGGAATCCCCCATGATCCAAAGGATTATATATCTAGGTAGTTCTTCATCTTGGGAATATGTTCTAAAATTTTCAAGTCTGTGAAAGCTTTCTAGCTCAAGTTATAAGATTTTAAACATGGAGCTACAACATAATTTGTTCATGCTAATGTCAAGTTTAAGCTCAAGAAAAATAAATCCTTTTGAGGTTAAATTTGATGATCATGTGAATGTCATTTTATAAGAGTATAGAAATCAATTTTAAACCCATAAAATAGTCATTTGTTTTCAAATAGTGGGTCCCATCAGATCTAACAATCTATATCACATCATAAATCTTGATCTAATATTGTGAGATGAGTCAAATAGTCGAGGAGCTCAAGTGATTGACACATGGCATAAGCATGTGATGCTAGTAGACTGATAGTGGATACTAAAATCAAATATAGGGCTTCAATATAGTGTAATCTTAGATATAGTTAACAAGTCAAGGGAAAGATCAATGACTTGCAATCATTTTTACTAAGTAGGATCAACAGTGTGAGCAAAGGTCAATATGTCAATAAGTTGAGTCAGATATCAATAGCCAGTTAAAACAAAGGTGAGCCCAAGAATTTTGATGGAAGTCAAAAAAATATTTTTGACTAAGGTAAATGGGTATTTAAATTTCATCATTCTACCATTGAAGCTAGATCTAATGCCAAAAAAAGAACATGATG
The DNA here is from genome assembly GCA_037957365.1 of Torreya grandis. Lineage (NCBI taxonomy): Eukaryota > Viridiplantae > Streptophyta > Pinopsida > Cupressales > Taxaceae > Torreya > Torreya grandis. The sequence continues at coordinate 315,223 of JARHVA010004797.1, read as the reverse complement.
ATGCAATCAGGTGATCAAGAACATATAGGGACACCATTGAAAATCAATACAAACCTTTGATTCATAGATTTATTATATAAAGGTTCCATATTTTAAAGGTTATAACATTGTCTGGTGATTATGTTCACCATTGTTAAAATAAGGGGCCATGCATCTATAAATTCTTGATTCTTGCAGTGACATAATGAATTTATGTGGCCCTAATAAGAACTAGGCATCGAGCAGAGTGTCATTATATAATGACTATAGGAAGACTAATAGTCTAAGATTGGTTTTCCATCTATAGTGGAACCATGAGCATGGGGTAAAGTTTGAGCATGATTGAATTAGAATAAGATATAACATTGTAAAGGATGACATGAATACATACATGTAGACCCCAATGGTTTCATCTCCAAGACCAACACATGAAAGGGACCCTTTGTCTCCACTATGCATGCCATGACAAACCTATTTGGAGTAGTTAGTAATAGGACAAATTTATAATTGATGGATTTGATTTTTATAAATACATTGATGTTGAAAGTTATATTGAAACCACTTCATCCCATGATTATAATTATATGAAGCATGAGTGAAGGAATAATTAACTATTATAACTTTTTGAGATGACCTAGATCAATCGAGAAGTTCCAAAGAAGCTTACTGATAGAGGTAGTTGTAATTATGGTTCAAATGAGGTTGAACTCATTTTATTCCCCTTGAGACTTCTCTTTTCCCACTTCACTCTCTCAAATGTTATAAGTAGCTATCATTTTGTCCTTTGTAAGAGACCACACCATGTATGGCAAAGCCCTACTAGACCGATGTCATATTTTTCATTTTAATAGTAATACAAGTCTATTTTATGAGTTTTGAACAACTATATAAGTCCACAAGTGATGTATGGTGATGAGAAGTGATAATTATCTATCCATCCTTCCCTTATCCTTTCATGTTTAATAAGAGTTCATAGTCTAATAGGTCATATAGAGTGTAGTCTAGTGTGTAAAGCTTTTGCAAGCATATAATTGTCTTTAGAGTGTGTAATCTTCCCCCTAGTTCTTTTGCCTTGCATTACTACTCACATCTCACCTCTATATTTAAATTCTCATATTATAACCCATTAAGACTTAGATACTAGTTTGTATGCCTTATTTCATCATGATAGAAATATGATGGTCATGTGAAGACATTTTGGTGCATCACCTCCATTAAATTAGGTTCAATTTATGCATTCTCTAACTCTTTTAGCCATAGGTGATCAATAGTTTAAGTAATAATAATTTAACAATACATTAAATCATCTATCCCTTAAATATATAGGCTCATTTATAATATAGGTACAACCACATACTTGGAAATTTTCCCATGTTGCCCAAATCTAGAACAAGCCTAAACAACTTTTTCTAATGTGAAATATTTGGTGACAACAGTGAACATAGGAAATATGACATTATCCTACTATATATCTATCCCCACATGTTCCTAAACATCCTATAGGTACCCATAATACATGGGATTCTATGATTAGTGATCATCACACTTACCATATAATGTTTGATTTCTTATTATATTATGATATGCTTATATATAGTACCTTTTGTTCATAATAGGTGACACTTACACTATGTAATAAAATCACTCCCCATGGTCCTCACATTGATGGGATAATTGATTGGAACTTTTAAAATTTAAAATATTTAAAAAAAAAGAATTTAAAATCAAGAAAATAAAAAACATTTGAAATATTCAAAAAATAAAAAACTAGGAACTGAATATGACATGATTACTATACTACACTATTCACATATGTTATTTATCATATGTTTTGTATATTTCATAGTATTTTCATACACACATGCATTCAATGGTATATTAGTGTAATTAAATATATATAAGTTATATGTGGGAATATATATGTTAGAATTTACTCTACCTAGTGTTCATGCTGATACTAGTGATATATTATTCCATAGGTTTCATTATCATAGGTTATATCTTTCCATAACATCCTACCATGTTGAGATATCTAAGATGATACCTTTTTACTCATATCTTACATGTTGTTTCATAGATATGATAATCCATTATGATGTGACATTGATACATGTGGATGGTGTAGACTAGTCTTTACTTGTTATATGCTTCATTGATGTTATTACTTTATTACATGATAGGCTAACTTGCAATTTTATATCATGTGTGTCCCCTTAGACTTGATTGATGTGACATATTTATGTCCCTTATTTGTGACAAATTAATTTCATTTTCATGTGTCCCTTGGCCTTGCTTGACATGCTATATTTATTTCCTTTGTTTGTGACATCTTTATGTCCCTTAATTGTGTCCTTTGGCCTTGTTTGATGTGACATATTTATGTCCCTTGTTTGTAATATCTGCATGTCACTTTTGTGTGACCATTACCCTTATTTTATGAAACATATTTATCTCCCATGTTTATGATATCTTTATGTCCATTGAGTGTGGCTATTTGACCAAGTTTTACCCCCAAGGCCAAAATTTCAACCCCTATAGGTGAAAACTTGCTTGTCATGCTTCCATTCCTTATTCCTAACCCATCCCATACCTTATGAGGTCTTGAAATGAAAATTTTATAGTCTTGTTATAATTGTTTAAGGTAGTTTCCTTTTCATGCATTCCAATTTTTTCTAGGTTAGTCTAGTGGGTCCTATGAGTATGTCCAAATGGGTCAATATGGTACATGTTCCATCAATTAAAATCCTTTCACTTGGTCACTTGGTTCAAAATCTTGTTAAAAATGTTTGAAGAAATTAAGGTATCTTAGCATTTTTTAATGTTTTTATAGAAACCTAGGTTTCCATTGTGGCCAAATCAAGCCTTCTCAAGGCACTATTCTTACATGAAACATTAAATAAAATGATCAAAGGGTAGTTTCAATCTTGAATAGGTTGTAACAAGGTGTGTTTCATCTCTATGAGGCCATTACACATATGGTTGATATTCATTGCATTTCATAAGGTCCCAAGGATATTTTCAAGAGGAACTAAGATAAAGGTACATACATGTGATCTTTTCCAAGCTCATGAATTACATGTCTAACATGGAGAACATCAGGTTCTAGAAGTTAAGTATTTATAAGTCTTGAAGGTCTCATTTTCAATGCATAAATAAATAATATCTCATTATTTATAGGAAGTTTGATACTCGTATGAAAAAAATAATTTCATGTTCAAATTGAAACATATGTATAAAATTTCACCCACCTCTCTCAGGTCATCTCTATGTTCATAAAGCTTTTTTAGGTCTTGAGAAGATAATTGATGTATCCAAACTCCTCTCAGGTTCTCAATATTGTTTACAAGTAGTCTAAATGGAAAATTCATTTGATAAAAAATGTATAGATATGTTGCATAGGGTAAAATCCTCTTCAATGATGTTAAGGGGGTGATTATAATTGTTGATAGTGGCATAAATTTAGGGATTAAGGGGCAAAGGTATATGAATAAATTCTAAGAATCCTACTCACTCAAAACCCTCCTTAAACTCTAGTATCAACTATATGGGAGTAAAATTAAAAGAAACAAATTTAAATACATTAAGTTTCCATGGAAACACATAGATTATGTTCCACACTCCATTAAGGGTCTTTACACATAACTTGATGATATGGTCACCTATACAAACATGATAAATATTGGGTTTTATAGAGATTTCAAGAAAAAAATAGGGTTTTGAGCTTGTATAATGGTTCAAGATCATGGAGGAAGGATTTTTTGATTGTTTGAAAACCCCTTAGGGATAATAAATCCATTCACTTTCCCTAAAGGTGCCTCTACAGATATGGAATGTAGGACAGTCATAAGGTGTTTATAAGAGAAAGGTAATATGGTCATTAAAGAAGGATGGAACTAGATTATTTGATATTAAAAATAGAATAAAATGGCTTGGATAACATAAAACATTATCACAAACCTGGTTTTAGAGTTATAATAATGTCTCATGTCTATTCTAATGGCTAGTAGCAAGTAGGATGAGCTTAATTAACTTACAAGCCTAGTTGGCCAATGTGAGAAGGTCATAATGAGTTTTGAGGTCAAAAATATGTATAAAATAGGATTTTTTATACTAATAAGAACATTAATAAACTCTTTATTAAACCCCAATGTTCTTATATTAATTATTAGAAGAGATATATCTCTAACTTACAACATTGTAATCTCATAAACCTATAATTAGGACTGTCATGAGCATAAATGAAGATAAAAATAGTTATATGGTTTAAGGAAATGTTAAGGAGAGTTTTAAAATGTAGTATGGTATGTATTTAGGATATTTTAATACTAAACATTTAGTTGGAGGCTTACTCTAGAACTCCAAAAAACCCACCTCAATGACCAATAGTAAAGATACACAACCAAGTATCCTATAGGTCTGCCTGTCTATAATGAAAAGATGCATGTTTTTTTAGAAATAAAGGAGGTATATGAGAGTAATAAATTAATATTAAGATTATTATATAATGATATATAAATTTTATATGATACTCTTAGTCAGTAAATGGAATGTCAAGGATAATATGCATGTTTAGGCCTATTAAGCCTAAAATCACACATACAAACTAGTATGCATAGATTGATGACTAAAGGTTGTTGTTGAGAATGAAATATAGTTTAAAATATATTTGATAAAACTTAAATAAGTATTATAAGGACATATATTTCCTAAAAATCCATTAATAATTTAGGAAATATCTCAAACAAGCCTAATGTTCTTCTCTTGGCCAAAGCAGACCTGTACAGTGAACATGATCATAATTGATCACCTTTTACTAATGGATATTAAAGTATAATACTTATTATGGTTTTTTAAAACCTAATTTAATATATATAATTAGTTTTATAACCATACATAAATAAATCAAACACCCAAATCTCCTAAAGAAACCAAAATAAGTAAAGTAGGCCTAATAAGCCCAATGCAGACCTATAGGTTTCTTGACCAAAAGAGTAGATGGAATGTAGGTTTGCCTTGGTCAAAGGATGAATTTATTTTTTTATTATGGGATATAGTATATAAAATTATAAAGGTATGGATACCATTATTCAAATAAGTAAATGACCAAGAAAATTTTAGTAGGGCTAGACATGTCTCTTGGTCTAAAACCCTGGGAATGACACTAAAGCAAGTTTTAAAGAAAATTGGTGCTGAAATAACTCAAATAGGTTTTATAAAATTATTATAAGGTGTTTTGGACCTAAAAAATTCAAATTAAACTTTACTCATGTGGCATAATGACATTCCTCTACCAAAACATCCTTATCAATCTTAGGATACAATTTATTTGCCTCAGAGGCCTTTTTTAGAAGCTCACAACTCCTTCGAGGAGTTGCATGGGGTAATATTACCATTGGAGATATTTTATTTGGTATAATAATAAAAAATATTGGTACTAATTATCTCATTACCCTCAAAATGCTATAAATAATCTTTAATGCTATAAACATTATTTTGAAAATTGGTGAATACATATATATGGATTGTGTATATTTATTACAAAACATTGTCAGAGTTATATAAGGAATTTGTATGTAACTATTTCACAAAACCATGAGATTATTAAAGTGGGTATTATGTGTGTAATTATTATTCAAAATAGTGAATCATGTGTCATTTAAATAGTGAAGGTATATAAGTATGAATTATGTAGTTATGCTTGGGTTGAAGGAAAATATGGAACTGTTCTTGAATATAAATATAGATTGGATAAATTCTATGCCAATTTTTTATTCAATTTTTTTCTATGAGAGGTTACTATGATAAACTATTTGGGTAATTAATAGTATATATGTATAGTAGTTAACAGTGTCAAATTGGAAAATAGAATAAATAGATTTCTATAAATACATATATATACAAGGCATATGGCTTGTATATCATTTAGGTGAAAATATTTTAGGTATAAGTTCTATATTAAACCCTATAGTGAGATTTTATTCTTTAAGAATATTAATTTTTAATATGATTTGAAGTCAACAAGATAGACACTTATGTTAAAATATTGAATTGGGCATAGGAATGTTGAATGATTTTATAGACTTTGTAATGGTTGTATGTTATATATTTCAAAATAAATTTAAATGGAATTTCTATTTAATACTTATAAAAAAACTTTGAAATATTCAAATCCTCCAATGGATGATCAAAGGTAGAATATAGACCTGTGTGGTTTATTGTATAGTACTTTATTTTCTATAACTCAGAATAATATATAATCTAGTTTAAAGATTTGAGTTAGGAACAAGGGTAATATACTTGGAATGGATTTTTTTATAGTTAGATTATTACTTTTAAATTAAACTAAGTTATTAAAATAAGGGTTTTGGAAATGTTACGAGCCTATGCTATATCTTGATTGCTATTTCATGTATAGTAAAAAGGTTTGTTTGAAAAGACATGAAGTTCTATAAGCAAAATAGAAGTTATTGTTAGTATGATAGAATGGTAAATGTTTATTAAAACATATATATTATGTGGTATATATTATGCATGTATTTTATAAGGTACATAAGTATATGAAATATATTTATATGATGACTTAGGTTCCCATATACATATATGACATATATTAGGGGATTGGGATGTGCCCCTATAATTATAGTTTATTGAATGAAAATTAAGTCATAGAAATCTTGAGGGATAGGACACTATCATTATATGCATATCCTCCCTATAGTATAATATGTTGTGTAAATGAAATATTTTGTTTCATATGATTTTATTTATGAGAAGTTTGATCTTGAAGATTATTATGAATGGTTGTTTTATATTTGAGTAATGTGTACATAAAAAGAATGGACTATGAAATGTTGTTTTTCATAGAATTTACTACAATTGAATTTACTTATGAAAATTGGAAACTTGTAGTATAAATATATATTATACCTAATTGGTATAGTTTGTACTTGTTATGCTTATTATTTATGGGATAAAAAATATAGTTGAGATTCATTCATACATTTGATGGACTAAATGTATGTATTTTTATTATTCTTATATTTATTACATTTTATGCCTGCTATTAAGGAGTAATCTGTATGAGTTTATTTTTCATATTTATTAACCAAATATAATATTGTTGGTACTAATTAATTAGTGATACAAACTTCACTAGCTTACTTAACATCACCAATCCCAATTTAAGGTAATTCGATCAAGTCATGTGTATGAATTTGAATGATCTTAGAGATCAATAACTATTGAAAAACTTAGCCAAATCAATGTTTAGTTAAACATTATCATTTCATATCTATGATTTACATGTTTTTTAGATATCATGTTAGAACATATTTCTTTATGGTACACATCATGTTTTATAAAACTTACAGCACACGGGTACTAGCTTGTTTCTTTGGATTCCTGCACCATCACTATCTACTCATCCATGAAGGGAGGGGAATTCCCTAATGGGGGATTATTTTAGAGATTGATAGTTTGTGGTTGGTGTGGAAAATCACTCAGATGATGCTCTCCCTCCCCACAATAGTACTTATTTGGAGACTACACTTGAGATTACCATAGATACTAGAGTTTAGGGAACTAATGCTTAGTGGAGCCTTGTATATTGTATTGTATTTATTATTATTGAAAAATTATTCTTGATGAAAAGTAATTATATATTCATTTTTACATTGAAATTAGTGGTTATAATATTATACCAACTATGGCTTTAAATTTGTAATTACTTTCTATATTTAGCTATGTTTTGTTTCATATATTGATAGTGATCAGTAATTGGTATATGTAACATGTTCATTTTTATAAGCTAACATACTTGGTATGTTATACTTGGGTCACTAATTAGATTCATGAGGTGAAAATTAATGAAAGAATATGTAGATTTATTTATTTTTTTAAAATCATGTTATTATAAGTAAATCCTAGTGGGGATGTTACATGTAGTATCAGAGCTATAGATCAAACTCTAGGACTTAATGAGTCTAATAAAATATTTCATATCCTTATATTTACCAAAAAAGAGAATGGTGTGAACTATAGTATCCATTGGGTTTTGATCAGATAATAATAATAAAAATCCTTTTTTTGATCCTAACTAATTTTCCACTAAGCAAACAACAAAGTTGGATTAGATTCTTATAGCCATGAATGAGACTATGGACCAAATTGTAGCCTTAGAACAAGAAATTCATGGATATGAAGAGGAAGCCCATCAAGATGTTCCTAAATATCATACTATTGAATAAGAAATACCTCAAGAATAAAGACATGAGGAAGTGCCTCAGGATGCAAAAGTATGTGTATCCATAGAGTTGGTTAGAGATATGAAAAAGGTGAATCCACCTAAGATTGATAGAACCATTATGGGAGATGGAGCTAAATCATGGTTTAATAATATGTATAAGTATTTATAGATTCAAAACTACTCTAAAGTCACTAAAGTAGTTGGGTACCTTACTATTTGGCTAGTGAAGCAAATACGTGGTGGGATAACAAGAAGTTAGAAATCAATCTTAACTTGACCACCACTACATGGGAGTAGTTTATGACATTTTTTAGATCATGGTGGTTTCCATAGTTATAATTTGACCAGAAGCTTATAGTTTTTTATAATCTAAAATAGGGAGACCTATTAATGAATGAGTATTACGAATAGTTCACCAAACTTATAAAATATGTACCTAAGTATCAAGTGGATGAGATGTTCAAGATTAGGAAGTTCATAATGGCATTAAAACCCCATATTGGTGGATAGGTGGATGTTCATGGGATATCTACCATGGACCACATCTTTGAGAATGAAGTTAAGCAAGAATAGAAGTTAAAATCTCTTACTCGGGTTAGAGATAGGTTTAAGAAATAAATTATTTGTTTTAAGCCAACTTTTAAAAAGAATAACTGGAAGCAAAGGAGTGGAGACTCCAAGAGCTAGTTCAAGATTTAGAATTATAGATTCAATAGTGGTGAAGGTAACACAAAATTGGGTAATGATTTTAAAGGTGGTTTCAGTGGAAACCAAAAGTATGATAGGAAGGGACCACTTGGGGGTTTCCTAGTTTATGGAGGTAACCATTTTTATCATGATTTTACCTAGGATAAATTGAGTAAAAGGGTTTTGCTCCTATTCAATGAATATTTAAACAATGTATTAATGTGGTATTTGATAATTGACAAGATAAATTCTAAGCTTCACTGATAGAACTATCAGGTATTTTATTTAAATATCTAGTTTCCATTTTGATAGATATAGGGGATATAAAATGTTTTATAGTTATTATAATTCTAAATAATTTATCTATAAAATATGGAGTATGGAAAATGCATGGTTGATATGATGTGGAAATGAGTCAAAGGTAAGTGTTTAGTTGAAGCTAAGATTAGGTTACACAAATTCATAATAGTAGTGGATCTTTATGTAGCACCACTAGGTTCACGTGATGTGATCATAAGAGTAAATTATCTTACAAAACATAAATCAAAGGTTGATTTTTATCTAAATAAGTTTGAATATATAGATGATTTTGGAAATTAGACACAAATTTAGAGTGAGAAAAGGGAGTTGAGGCTTAGGTAGATTTTTGCAATACAAATCAAAAAGGCTCAAGGAAAAGGATCTTAAGCATTTATTGTCAAGATAAATGAAATGGAAGAATATAAGGAACAAACCCTTGAATATTATCCATTCCTTAAGAATTTTCATGATGTGTTTCCAAAGGAATTGTCAAGATTACCTCCTAAATAAGAGTTATATTTTTCAATTGATATCATACATAGATTAGAACCTCAACTAAGGAACCATATAGAATGAAAACCACTAAATTGGTTGAATTGAAGGATTAAATCTAGGAATTGTTATCAAAAGGGTTTATCAGACCAAGTGTGCTACAATGGGGTGCACTATTTATCTTCATCAAAAAGAAGGATATTACTCTTCAGCTTTGTCTTGATTATAGAATGTTGAGTAAAGCAACTATCAAAAATAGGTATCTTCTACCTTACATAGATGATATTTTTGATCAAATGTGAGGGTAAATGATATTTTTAAAGATTGATCTTAGAGAAGGATATCACTATCTAATGACTAAAGATTAAGATAACCCAAATACAATGTTTAGAACTCAAAATGGGAACTATGAGTTCATAGTGTTACCATTTGGGTTGACAAATACTCTGACAACATATATGAATCTCATGAACAATGTATTCAGATATTATTTAGATCATTTCATTTTGGCATTTCTTGATGAAATTATTATATATTCAAAGAATGAAGAGGAACATATTCAACATTTGGAATTGGTTTTTGAAATGATTACAAAAGCACAAGTTGCATGCAAAGTTATCCAAGTGTGCATTTTTCTAAGAGAGAGTAAAATATCTAGGATATATTATCTCTATGAATGGTAGTTTAGTAGATCTAAAGAATATAAGAGCCATTATGGCTTATCCAGTACCAAAGAATTTTCATGAGGTAAGAATTTTCATTCGATTAGCAGGCTATTAAAGGACATTTGTTCTAAATTTTTCTAAGATAGTTAATTCAATTAACTCTTTACAGTGTAAGAACCAAAGTTTTATTTAGTTAGATAAGTGTGAAATAGATTTTCAATAATTGAAAAGGAGGTTTAATTCAATACCAGTTTAAGAGTCTTTAACCCCAATGGTCAATTTTAGTGATCATAAATGTGTTAAGGGATGGACTACGAGGAGATCCTATGTAGGATAGTGTAGTGGTAGCCTATGAATCAGGGAAGTTGAAGCCTTATGAGGTGAAATATGCCCCTCATGACCTAGAAATTGAAGTAATTATGTATGCTTTACAAGTTTGGAGGCATTATTTTATTTGTAAAATTGTTTGATCTCAAGACTGATAAATTAAGACTCAAGTGCATCTTCACCCAATTAAATTTGAATGCTCATTAGAGGCACTAGTTAGAGTTATTTTTTTATTATGATTTTGATATCAACTATATTAAAGGCAAGGAAAATAGATTAATTGATGCCCTACATCATAGAAGGTACATAAAAACCATGGCTACTATTAGGAATATCTTTAGGGATCAAGTGATCAAATTATTGCTAGGAGATGAATTATATGATCAGGTTAGGAAGGTATTATCTAAGAATGCTCAGAATCCTATGTATAAAGGATATAGACTAGAGAATAATGGTCTTTTTTATATAATGGAAGAATGTATGTACCAGATAGGGAGAATATGAGGATCATAATGCTAAAATAATTTTATAATACCCCATATTCAAGACATATAAGAGTAACCAAGCTCATGACAGAGATTAGACCACTTTATTTCTATAAGGGAATCAAGAAAGATGTAACATACTTTGTGTCACATTGTCTAGAATGTTAGCATGTGAAATATGAACATGTGCATCCAACTAAATTATTATATCCACATGATATACTAGAATGGAAGTAGAATGTTATTAGTATGAAATTTATCTAAGGTTTACCATTGTCATGGAATATGCATGACATGATCTTAGTTGTACTTGATAAACTAACCAAGGTAGCTCATTTTATACCAATTAATTTGATAGATGATACACCTACTCTTATAAAGAGGTTTGTAAAGGAAGTGTATCGATCACATGTATTTATAGAGAAGATCATTTTGGATCATTATCAAAAAATTACTTCTAGGTTCTGGTTGACTCTAAATGCAACTTTGGGTAACAACTAAACTTTAGGACTACATATCACCTATAGACTAATAATCAAACTAAGAAAGTTAATCATGTGTTAGAGGATATCCTTCATATGTATTACATGGATAAATAATACAAGTGAGAGGAATACCTTCCATTAGTTGAGATTGCTTATAATAACTCATATCAATAAGTTCTGAATATGGCACCATTTGAAGTATTGTATGGAAGAAAGTGCAAAACACCAATTAGTTGGGATAGATTGGAAGACAGGGAAGTCTTTGGACCTGAGATACTTTTAAAAATGGAAGATCAATTCAAATTAATCAGGTAAAGATTGGCTAAGGCCAATGATAGGTAGAAGAGATATGCTAATTGAAAAAGGATAGATAGGTAGTTTTTATTAAGTGATAAAGTGTTATTTTTGGTTAAACCATAGAAAAACTTGATTAAATTTAGGAAGTTAGTGAAACTTTCATTGAGATATGTGGGACCCTTAGAGGTTTTAGAAGTAGTTAATCCTATAGCATATATGATTGATTTTACACTAACCCTATCTCTATTTGATAATTTCTTACATGTATCTTATCTTAAGAAGTATATAGTTGATCCTTAACATGTGTAGGATTGGAATGCTTTGTAGGTTATAGATCCTAGGGTGGTCATGGTAGAACCAATAAAAGTAATTAAATATTTTAAACTTTGTTTGCATTATAGAGAGGTGTCATAGTCAAAGGTCTTGTAGGACCAATACTCTAAGGATAGTGCAACATGAGAGGACTATAATGAGTTATATAGGCTATTTCCATATCTGTTTACTTGATTTGATGCTTCATACTAAGTTAATTTTTTTTATTGAATAATATTTTTAATTTGGAACTAGTGATTAAATAAGTGTCATTGAGATGATAACCAAATTTACGGGGAAGTATTTCACATCCCCATCTCTCACTAATAAAAAATTACTTAATTATTTGTGTTATTATTATTTAACTAAGCTATAAGTCATATGTTGTTATGGGACAATTGTATATTGCTTTGAGTATATGATTTCATTATTATGAGTTAGTTGTATTG
>JARHVA010004797.1:237500-297500 GCA_037957365.1 Torreya grandis | reverse complement strand
ATAGTTATTTTTAAGGAAATTCTAGTGGAGATGAGTGATAATCTTTACAAAGCTATATCTTGCACATGTGGTAGTTACAAGGGAGAGTGGTTAGATGTGTTTTTTCATCTTAGTCCCTAATTACTATGTGCTAAGTTCTAGATCATTCATTGAATCTCAATAGAAATTATGCACAATCAAAATTGGCTCCTCAATCAAATTTTTATAAGTTTTCCATACTTAGCCATTTGAGCTTGACCATTGCTAGGATGTCACACATAATCATTTAGACTAGTCAGCTTGAACATTTTATATCTTCCCTCAGAAGGATCCTAAGACTAGTGGATCAAATGGGTTTGTTCTTTTTTACCTCAAGAACATCTCATACAAGTTTAGTGTATCCATTATTCTTTCACTTCAAGATCAAAGCCTTCTAAGTTGGACAAAAAACATAAGACATTCACACAAATGTCAAGTTTTAGACAAAATAAAAGAAATCTATTTGAGCTTAAATTTGATGGTCATGTGAATGTCAATGACAGTCATGAAAATGTCATTTGGAGTGAAAATGTCAATTTTAAGATCATGAAGTAGTCATTAGATTTCAAATAGTGGGTCTTAATAGATAAATAATTGGTATTTGATAATGCATTCATATGTAATGGTGAGAAGAGGTCAAAGGGTCAGTGAATATCAAGAATAAATGCATGTATGATAAATGGAATGAGCATGTTTATCTAGTATAAGATTGATAACTCATAGGCATATGTGCACAAACAAATCAACGGAGTGAGGCAAGGTCAATAAGTTAGCATATCTATAAAACTAATAAACATAAGGATAGATGGGCATGATATAGATATTCTAAGTTGGATATCGATAACCAATAAAAAAAAAAGCTTGGGACATTTTTGAAAAAAATTAAATAAGTTGTTTTGGACCTAGGAAAAGAAAATGACAAAGAGTTGAGCTTGAAGGTGAGCCAGGGTTGAACCAAGGCCACAATTTAGAGACCAAGCATCAAAAACAAAGCTCAATATAGATGAAGTATATCCATTGGGTCTAAAATAGAAGTTGAAGATAGAATAATGATTGTATAAAAACCAATGGTCTAAGATTGGTTTTTGCATATAGTGGACCAATGTCTCACCTCATAATGGTCACATTTTTTATAAGCAAATATAGTTAGACACCCAATACAAATGTGGCACTTTTAATAAATTTTGAGACATGTTCCTCATCAACAGATCAAGTAAATGATATCATGAAGTTATAAGAAATGATCTAACAGTTGGATAAGGGTAATTGACATTTAATTTTGTTATAGAGTTGGTTCCTTGTTGATAAGATCATGAGTCAATATCCTTGAGAGTTCTAATCCATAGAAAGTGATTGGGAATTTTTAAATGCATAACTCTTTCTCTCTCTTTATCTTTGCTATAAGTACAATATTTTAAGCCTTGAAATGGATCCTTATATCCCTCTTTTTGGTATGACTAGACTCTGCTAGAATTTGTATAGCAATGCCTTTTTGTTGCAATGAAGACTAATTTCCATCCTTTTCTATGCCAGATTAGAGTGTGTTCTATGAATTCATGCACTATTGGTAATTAAGTGTATGTTCCATACTTATGTATAAGTTTCTTACCTTTATAAAGTGTTTAATATTTTTCATAGGTCATTACAAGTGCAATCTATAGTTTATTTTTTGGTTTGAAAGTGGATATCAACCTTCTCTTGCTAATTTGGTAACTGATTGATGCCTTGTTCTAAAATATTTATGTGAGACTAATGTTATTTAGTATTAAAAGTGTCTCATAGTGTGTTTTGTGTGAGTTGGAATGATCAAATCATTAGTGCATCACCACTTTTTTACATGCTTTATAAGTTTTATCAAATCTCTCTCCCTTTTCCAAGAAAGTACTAGTTTAGGTTTAGTGTAGGTGATAGATCCATAAAGAAGATTACCTTATTCAAAGGTCTGATCAACTAATAGGATACCCATAGCCTAGTATTAGTCCCATATTGGATTATATTTGAGTAGAATGATCTGAACAATCCCCTCCTTAGTTAGGGTATAAATCTAGAACCCTAATAGTTTTGGCACACCTGATGGGACTAAGTTTATTTAGTAAAAGTGAAATTTGAAGATTGAGAAGAAGAAACTGTAGTGGTAGGAAACATCTACCACCATCAAAATTTGAATATCCTTCAGCTTGTGGAATTCATAACATCTTCCAAAGAGTGCTTTTATGCCAAAGGTTAGAACAAGAGCATCAAGTAAAGGTACTTATTTTGAATTTATTGAATTTCCTTCTACTTATTATAAAAGATAAAGATTCAATAGTAAAAGGCCTTATCCTCCAAAATATAATTCAACCTCTGGTCAATCTATTTTTTTATTCCAATCTATTTTCCCCATAAGCCAAATCCCTTTTTCCTAAATGGTTATCAGGAATCAATAATTCATCCCATATAATAGGTGTAGTCCCCTAAATTTGGCCCAATATGATGACATTCCTTTGCATTCCCTAAAAATTATCCCTCTCTTCTCTAGAGAATGGGATAAAACTACTACTATTGAGCATATCCAAGATGTTGCCAATCTATGTTCTATTCATAATGTTACTCAAGATAATGTGGATATCAAATTACTTTCTACTTACTTCAATGGAAAAACATGGTAATGGTATAATAATCTTACTTTGTGATCCATAAATTGATAAGGACCCCCCTATTTAATCAAATAATTTTTAAATGGATATCAATCTCAATTATCCCCCCATACTTAAATAGATAATCGACTTCTAAAATCAATATAGAGTTGATAAAAACCCTATTTAAATTTATTCCACATTGTAAACATTCACCTTTTAATACTATAAGTAAAACTTAAAGCAAAATGGAAAATAGTGACACACTAACACCAAATTGATAATGAAGTTCACCTTTTTAATGGATATGTCTCTAGGTTCACTGCAACAATGAACCAATCCATTCATAATAGATAAAAGTAAAATTTTACAAAATTTACATCCATAGATCAATAATATAAAATAATACTAAAATTGGATTGCATGAAGCCTTAATCTAATTAGGAACTCATCTCTCATTCATATGCAACACTTACACATCATCTCTAGAATCTAGGCATAATTCTCCATGCAACAGTAAAACAAACTCTCCAAAATGGGTCATTTTATCATCATCAAAGACTATGACTCAACTCCATAATATTGATAGGATACTTAAATAAAATAGTATATGAGGGTTCCATAGGTGTTTTCCTTTACAATAGAAAATAACCCCATTTACAATTAGACTATAAAAACTTTGATAAAATATACCACATGAGGTCTCCCATAGGCATTTTTCCTTTACAACAAAATGATTCCTCTATAATTTAGAATAAAATAATTACATCTCTAAAATAATCCTCCAAAAGGCCTCCAAGAATGTCTTATAATCCTATTAAAAATAATCCATAGGACTACATAATAAATACTAATAAACTTGGCTTAAAAAGCTTTACAAAGCTTAGAAAATCTGAAGTTGTTCTATTGTTCAAATGTAATATAGCATGGTATTTATAATGATTCATCCTTTTATTTTAAAGGTTAATAGTTTGAACTTCCTTCTTTCCAAAAATCATGCCAATATTCTCTAAATATAAATTCCCTCCATTTGGTTAAAAAGGTCCACCTTTGGTGGAATGATAAAGGGCTTGGAATAGTAGAATAAGGTTAGGTGTTTGATCCTCCTAGCCATCTTACCTTTTATCTATATTACATGGTTTTTACATGGTTTAAATCCCAAATTCATGCTGATATGAATGTAATAAAGTCTTTAAATATCCTTAAGATACCAACATTGATGTGGCTTTAGCCACATTGTAACCCTTTTTGCCATGCCCAAAACTTAGGCTTTGGTTTCTAAGAACCTTCAGATAGATGTGAGCTGGCTCAAGTTGGGTTACACTATTGAGTTGGGTTGACATTCCCTATCAAGTTGGGTTACACTACTTAGTTGGGTTGATATGCCATGCTAATCTGGGTTACATTATCGAGTTAGGTTACACTATCGAGTTGGGTTGACAAACATTATGGAATGTGAATGGTGGTAGTCTACATGGTGGCTTGAGGTTTTGCCACATGGACCTCTTGATAATTTCCATGTGGAATAATTTTTCACCTACCACTTGTCAACACAAGATAATATGACATAAAACTATAGTGTAATTGAAAATATTAAAATTGCATTAATATATCATGGTGATAGAGTCCCCTTCAATCATAAAAATTGGCTCCACCAGCTATGGTCCTCTTAACTAGCCCTTTTTTGACCATCGAAGACTGGAGGCATGAAAACCTATTTTTTACCATGTGCACAAAACTTGACACATCATTAGTTGACCACATGTTGGCCAACATTGAACAAAACTTTAACCAACCATATTTGGAGCAAACAAGCTCTATTTCTCGATTTCTACATACCATCAAAAATCTCTCAATGATCCCTATGTCGTAGTGCTAGTTCAAGGAGGATTAGGGACATTTAAAAATGTCCTCTAGATCACTTTGACTTCCATTTCTACTTGGGATGAGTTAGGTGAAACCTTAGTTAAGCAAGTTGAGAAAAAGTCAGATCATCTATCTTTAGTTGAATAACTAACTACTATAAAAAGGTATCCCCATGAAATCATGTATGATTTTAACCTTATATTTCAAACGACATGGATTATGATCCTTTCATTGATTATACCATCCCTAGCATATGCATTTTTATACTACTTTAAGGCCCTTAATTCTGATATAAGTGTCATGATATATTCTAAGGGTCAAAATAACTTACCAAATGCCCATGAAATTACAATCAGAGTAGAAAATAGCTTGATACAAGTTGGTAAACTTGCTCTAAGGCTTTTAATTCCTTTTTTTCAAAATTACATGTTACTCCTCCTCAAGTGATCTAGAGGTCAATTAAAAAAATTGACTAAATTACACCCAAACCTACACCAACACATAGGGCCCATTGAGACCTCTCCAATGGTATATATAATGTAGAAAATAGAGCTCATATGTTCCTTGTGTATCTAGTCAAAGTAGGTCAAATTAAATAAAATGACCACTATGGAAATATTTGAAAATAGTTCCACTATAAATAGGTTATCACTATATTTTCAACACAATTTATGGTTCATGAATGGAGTCCATATGTGCAAGATATGGCCAATCAAAGTTATGGTCAAACCTGGTCAACAAGATGAAATGGTAAAAACATGGACCAATAAGAACATGACATATGGAAGAAAATTTGTATAATAAAATAATGGGTTTCAATTATTTTTATTTGATAAGTGAATGTATTCATCTTCAATATACATATTGTCACAAGGCAAAAAAAAATTGGGGTTTGGATGGAACATCTAGTTAAATGTTAATAAGTGGTGAGTGGTCAACAAGTGGTACATTGACAACCAGTGAAAGGAGATTGGACCACATGGTGGGTCCTCAATCCACCATGTGGATTTCCATCAATTAATTTATATGGTCTAATTTTTTAATAGTATTTCTTGAATGTAACTTACCATTTTCACATGACCCATCCATGTCACCATGTTACATGCCCAAACATCTACATGAAACCCATGTTCCATGCCATTTATTCTATATTCCTTGACACATTTTTCCATAGTTCCCAAAAATACCACAAAACCCACAAAATTCATGCTTAATTCCAATTACATGGCATGTTATACCATGATTTTTGAGGTATTTGAACCACTACGTGTTTCCCTCACTTTCCAATGTGGGATATATGGATAAATAATACCCACCAAAAATAATGAAGAGAGGATTCAAACCCTACCATCTTTAGTAAAAGGATAATGCTTTGGCTATTTCACCTAGGAATGTGATAACCATATAAAGTGCATGAAATTTTATTTTTAGCATGTATTTTTTCATGAAGACAATGCAAGCTTAAGGATTAGTCTTCACTCTTCCTCAGTTTTGAGGTATCAGGAGGCATTTCTAGACTTTAAAGTAAACTATAGATTTATTCCAGACTCCAATCTAGTTCCAACCATATGTTAAGTTTATATATTTGAGGCCATTTTATGCAATTTTTAATTCCTCCAAGTGAAGCATTGTAGATTGTGTAAAGTCCAATATAGAGACCAGTCTATATATATTACAAGTTTTGAAGCACTTGGAGAGATTTCCACTTCTCAATGTAAACTAGGGATTTGTCTTAGACTATGAGAAGATTTTAATATTATGTTTAAATCAATATGATGATTTTTTTAATACCATTTTATAATTCTATATTTGAGACATTTTGGTACAAATCCATAGGATTACAAGATTGTATTATCAGTAGAGGATTAGAAGATCTGATCATGGTCCAAAACTTTCAATATTTTAGATCTATTGCCAAAAATTATAAGTAGTCTTAGAATATCTATTTGACAATTATAAGGGTAGGCCATGTACTCACTTTTAAAGGAAATGGATTGGTTCATACTATAAGTGAACTCAGAGATGTAGGTATTTATTGAACTCCATAATCAACTCTTGTGTAGTGTGGATATGTGCTTATCATGAGTTGATTTTTATTTATACATTCTTTTCTACATTTTGATTAGTTTTATTTATTAATCATTATTTAATGCATAAGTAAGTTTAATAATAAATTAATATCCATTGTAAAACTTTTTTCATGAAAATAAATGTCATTTTTAGGATCATCAAGCTCCTCAAGTGTCCCATATTCCTTCTATAGCTCCTATTCCCACTCCAAAAGTCTAAATTTTAACCCCTCCTAATCAATATAGTGATATTAGGGATCTAAAATTAATGTTACAAGATTTTATAAATGAGATTGTTTCACTCAAGAGATAATAGTACTAAGGTAGACCTTATCAATAACAAAATCAAAGAACTTATCAATTTTTCAATAACCAAAGACCTCTTTATCAAGGTTTTAAGTACAATAGGAAACCTTAACAAAATAAAGGAGACATAACCCAAAATAAACCATATACAAACCCTTGACCATAATTAACCTTCCAATTCAAAATCTATTATTCCCTTAAATAATTTAATGTAAGATTCAGGTTGGTAACCTTTTTAATCCAAACAACATTTAGAATCAAGCTTTGGTATCACAAGAGATTACCATGCCATAAATGACACAAGAATAGTTCTCTCTTAAAGGTGGTTAGTATCAAGACAAGAATATGGTAGTTTGAGGAAAATCTCAAAAATTTCTAAGGTAACCTGATGCTATCAATGTTAATTGGCATTTGGATGATCATATCACATTTAATTAAGTTTATGAAACTAGAAACACAAATGGTCAAGTGGTAGCTCTGACTAGAGCTAAAATAAGAGTAGTTTAAGAAGCCCAAGATGTCAGAAATACTTATATTATTCATAATTTTGTGTCAAATAATGTAAAATATCAATATTTTATTCTTGTAGCACAAAAGACTTAGAATAAAGAGACATTAAAAATTCCCCAAATGCCCCTAACTAGAGAACAACCAGTGGCTCAAAAATTGTATCCAAAGGTCAGTGGAACATATTTTAGCATTATTTATTATATGAAAAAATAAAATTTTATTAGTATTATGTGGTATTATCTTTCCATTACATAGCAAAAGGACATGTTTATTCAATAACTTTCAAATCTTAAGGTATCTAAAGATCCAGCTGAGAAACAAGGAGCTATCTTGGCCAATTCAAACCAACAAATCAAGCAAACTGATCAACAGATACATAACATGGAAAATGTGGATAAAAAAAATGTAAAATAAAACAAAACACCTCCATTTTATCTCTCTTTAATAGTAGGTAACTATTTATTCCATAATTGTATGGTAGATAGTGGAGCTATAACATTGTCATGCCTAAATAAATTGTGGACAAGCTTGGTCTTATCTATGAGCCAAACACCAAAAGAGTATTTAAATTAGATGGATAACCAAAAAATACATTAGGAATAATAAAAATACTAAAATTTACATTACATTCTTGGCCCAATATGGTTATTCAACAAGATGTATGTGTAGTGGACTTGCCTCCTTATTTTGCCATGTGCTTGTCAAGAGACTTTACTTCAGAGATTAGAGGATATTTGTCAGCTGATTGGACCAATTTAATATTCAAAACTAGGTATGGAACTAAGGTAACAATAAATTATGAACCTATTTAAATATTTAATTTGGATCCATATATTCTAAGTATAGTGAACATTAATTGTGTTATCTCAGACAAGGTACTAAAAAATAGTGAGATGGAATCAAAATCATCTCTAGATGGAGTCCCAGATCTTTTCCTTGATGAATGGGCCTCTAATTTTCATGGACATGATATATAAATTTTAATTTAATAATAAGTATTTTTTTAATTATCTTCATTAAAATGATTCACTAATTCTAACATTGATGAAAGATGATCAGCCAGGTGATGGACTATGGCAACTATATTTTGATGGATCTAGGAACAAACATGGTACTAGAATTATAATGATGTTAATTTATCTATATAATCAAATGTATTTATCTTATATTAATTTATATTTTGGTTGTTTTAATAATATTACTAAATATAAACCACTATTACATGGTTAGTAATGGGCAAGAAAGATAAAGGTTAGTTCCTTACAAGTCTTTGGAGATAGTGAACAAGTAGTTCACGAAGCAAGGGGAAATAATATATGAAATAAACCACTATTTATATCTTATAAAAATAGAGAATGGGACATGTTTTAATACTTTCAAGCCTCCAATATTCAAGCCATATCAAGAAACCAGAAAAATCATGCAGATAGACTAGATGTTATTGGGTCACAATTCAGTATCCCAAATGACATCAGAAGGGAAAAGGTCTAATCACAAATCAAGGTAGTTGTGAGACCTTATATCCCAAGAAACCATAAAAATAGGTAGTTTTTTAAAACAAAAATAAAATTACATATTATTATAAGAGGAAGCTAAGTTCTCCTCAAGGAACCAAGATAAGCATTTGTAGCAGTATGATGACCAAATTATGTAGTTAAATATGAACAAGTTGCCTAAAGGGTTGGTCACCCTAGAAAATATATTTAGAATATATGATGAATTAATAAAATAAAAAATTTCTTTGTCAACCAAATAATAAAACTATATTAATGTAGATATTTCCTTTGGCAAGAGTTTAAAGATAGGAAAAGTTTACACATCTTTAGAGAAAGAAGATTTTATCAAGTTATGTTCAAATTTTGTAGATGTCTTTGATGGAAGTATAGTGGCCTTAAAGGTTTTGATATAATTCTATCTCAACATACCTTTGAGTTAGAAG
This sequence comes from Torreya grandis, assembly GCA_037957365.1. Classification (NCBI taxonomy): domain Eukaryota; kingdom Viridiplantae; phylum Streptophyta; class Pinopsida; order Cupressales; family Taxaceae; genus Torreya; species Torreya grandis. Next base: position 288,177 of record JARHVA010004797.1, on the reverse strand, counting down.
ATGATACTAGGCTATTCAAATAAAGGCAAAAGACAATTAATCCAAAGCTTGAACCTATGATGAGAGCTAAACTATACAAGCTCATTGAGTCAACCATAATATCTTCAATTAAGCACTCAACTTGGGTATCAAACCTTATTCTAGCATGAAATAAGAATGGATAATTAAGGTTATGTGTTAACTTTCATGACTTAAACAAGGCCTATCTCAAAGACTACTATCTGTTGCCATTAATGGAATAGATTTTATATTTAGTACTAGGTTTAGAAAGGTTATCTTTGTTAGATGGTTATAATGGATATAACCAAATTTTTGTAAAAGAAGAAGAATAGTAAAAAATATCCTTCACCCCAAAGTGGGGGACATTTTCATACATAAATATGACTTTTAGTTTACCTAATATTGGAACCACTTTTCAAAAGGCTATGGACATGGCATTTTAGGGTTTCCTCAATAAGTTTATCCTTGTTCATCTAGATGACATAATAGTATTATATAATAACATAGATAATCATATGATTCATCTCAGATAAGTGTTTAAAAGGTGTAAGGAATTTGGAGTGTATTTAAACCCAAAAAAGTGTGTTTTCTCTATGCATGAAGGTAGGATTATTAGACATGTCATTTTAATGAATGGTAAAAATGTAGACACTAATAGGATTGAATCAATTCTTGCACTTTCATTTTAGAATCATAAGAAATACTTACAAACTTTCTGGGCAAGATTAAATTTATAAAGAGATACATTTAAAAATTTTCTACTTTAGTAAGCCCACTCACAGCCATGCTAAAGAAGGGTCAGAATTTTAGTTGGTCTAAAAAAGGAGTGAGAATATTTGAATAAATCAAGAGAGATATAGCCAGTGCTCCTACACTCCTGAACCCTAACTTTACAAAATATTTCTTCTTATACATCTATGCTAATATGGACACAATTTCAAGTATTCTCATATAATATAATAAAGAGATTTTAGAGTAGCCAATAAAATTTTTCAATCAAGGCTTCAAATAATATGAAAGTAGGTATTATTTTATTAAGAAGCATGTTCTTTTAGTGATAAGGTCTATTTAAAATCTTAGGTACTTGTTGTCCAATAATAGGATACATTCGATGGTTGCACATTCAGGTGTTAAAGATTTTTTTTTGAATAAAGATATAAATGAAAAGAGAGCTAGTTGGATAACCAAGGTCATGGAAAATGACATTGAGATCAAAGTCACCAAGCTGGTGAGAGGTAAAGGACTTTGTGAACATCTAGACCAAGACTTGCAAGAGTTAAAAGAATAGGTTATGGTTTCAAATGATCAAGAACTCATAGGTGATCAGGCTTCATCTTCCAGCTAGTTCTAAGATATGGTAAGGTATTTATAGGATGGTGTTTATCTTTATCATATCACTCTTTCAAAGAGGAGATATTTTAGATTGTATTCAATTCCTTTTCTCACTGTTGATAGTGTATTATTTAAAAAGGACATCGATGGTATACTTATAAGATGTAAAGAACCAAGTCAAACATAGAGGTTACTTAAGTAGTTCCATGATGGACATGGTGGAAGAGATTATTCAACCAAGATTATAACCCAGAAGATCATGAGAGCTATGTATTACTAGCCAACTTTATTTGGTGATTGCCATGTATGGATCAAGAAATGTAAATAGTGTGTCATCTTTTTTGGAAAGGTATGGCTTGCAACCTTAACTCTCTATCCAATTTTAGTTAATCAAAACTTTATCTAATGGGGATTGGAATTTAATGGTGTTATCAACCCCACATCAAGTTCAAGACACAAGTGGATCCTGACTGCCATAGATTATTTCACCAGATGGATAAAGGTAGTAGCATTAAAAGAATCCAATGAAACTAGTGTCTTGGACTTCTATGAAGGTTTGATTACTAGATTTGGGGCCCCTTAAACTATAATTTTTGACAATGATATGGCTTTTATATGATATAAAATTAGCTATTGGGAAGTTCAACATAGTATTTTTCTCAGTATCTCATCAAACTATTATCCACAAGGCAATGGCCTTGATGATTCTACCAACAAGAATTTATTGAATATTATCAAGAGGATTGTAGAAGACAATCATATATCATGGCATATCAAATTAAATTTATCTCTATGGGCTAACATAATCACCTATAAGAGGTCAATTGCCAATTTCCATACAATCTAGTATATGGTAAGGAAGCAAGAATTCCTATTAATCTTAAATTCCTTGCTTTGGAATTAATGCATCAGCTTGAAATTTTAGAGAATGAGATAATAGAAATAAGATATGCTAATCTCATGGAGCTAGAGGAGACAAGGTATTAGTCAATGTTGGCCAGAGAGGCCCATCAAGCAATGACAAAGAGATCTTTTGATAAAGGAACTAGTTCAAGAGCTTTCCAAGAAGGAGATTTGGTCCTCAAATGGGATAAAGATAGAGCTAAGTTAGGAAAGAACAAAAAAATTATTTATTTCTAGAGTGGTTCATATACATCCAGCTACAAGTCCCATAATGATTTTTAGCTCACAAGGATGAATGGTGAAGAAATTTCTATCCTAGTCGATGGGATACATCTCAAGCACTATTATTAAGGAAAGCTAAGTCCCCTATACATATTTAATTGTTCTTGATTTTCTTTAAGTGTTTTATAACACATAAGTTTCCTTTCTATTTTGTTCTAAATAAGTTCTTCTATTTGAATAGTTGTTTAGTAGTTTAGTTACCTTTAATTTTTAGGTTAGTTTCCCTTTTAGTTTGTTTTATTTCCCTATTATTAGAATTATTCTATATTTGTTTTTAAATAACTATATTTTAGTCATGTAAATGGTCCATGTATTACTTGTTATGAATTTTTTAAATAACTATATTTTAGTCATATAAATGGTCCATGTATTACTTGTTATGACTCAGAGTCATGTATTCTAAGTTCTCAATCATAACATGCATGTTTCCCAGCCAAGTCACCAAAGATGTTCACCAAATTTAGTATACATATAGAACTTTCAAGGACTAAGAAATGTTCTTGATTTAGAGAAAGACCCAATGATAAAAGGGGAAGATAATTTTTCTTTAAAACCTTTTGAAACACTTTACATCCAATTAAAGTGTAATTTTTCATATTATAAGGATAGGTCTAGAGTTGTAGAGCCCCATGAGGTGTCAAAGTGATTGAAATAGATATGGAAGTGTATGGAGTTAATCTAGTTCTTCATTATGTTCATCTTTACATTTTAGTCTAGTGATAGAAAGTCCAAGTAGGCCTTTTATTGATGATATCTCTGGCATCTGTGGATGAGTCAAGAGAAAATTGGTCATATGGGTTTATTACTTTTTAAACCATGTTTATAAGTACCAAGTCCTAGGTCATTCATTGAAGTGTGGTAGAAGTTACAAGGGTCCAAAATTGACTCCTTAGTCACTTTCTACATGTTTTTACATACTTGGCTATTTTCAAGGAATTTATAGCAAAGCCAAATGAGCATCTTTACAAAGCTATATCTCACATGTGCAATAGTTGTAGGGGAGAGTGGTCACATGGGTTTGTTCATCTTAGTCCCTAGTTATTATGTACTAAGTTTCATATCATTTTATTAAGTGTAGTAGAAATTATGCACATTAAAAGTTGGCTACTCCATCATTTTTTACTAAATTTTCCATATTTATCCATTTGAGATCGACTGTCACTAGGATGTCATGCTGAATAATTTGGACCAATCAATTTGAACATTTTATATCTTCACTCAAAAGGCTCTTGAGACTAGTGGATCAAATGGGTTTGTTCTTTTTTACCTCAAAAACATCTCCTACAAGTTTGGGGCCTTCATTATTCTTGTGCTTCAAGATCCAAGCCTTCAAAGTTAGATAAAAAGCAGAAAATGTTTATGCAAATGTCAAGTTTCAAATAGGGAAAAGGAAATCCATTTGAGATTAAATTTTATGGTCCTATAAATGTTAATATCGATCACATGAATGCCATTTGATGGGAATGAGAATTTCAATTTTTAGATCATGAACTAACCATTATATTTTAAATAATGGGTCCCAATAGATCAATGGTTGGCATTTGATCAAGCATTCAGATCTAACAGTGAGTGGAGGTCAAAGGGTTAGAAAATATTTAGAACAAATGCATGTATAATAATTGGAATGAGCATTTTCAATTGGTAGAAGATCAATGGATCACAAGAATATATGCATAGATAGATCAGTATAGTGAGGCAAGGTCAATGAGTTAGTGTATCTACAAAACCAATAAAAATAAAGATAGTTGGGCATGATTTAGATAGTCTGAGTTGGATATTGACAACAAATAAGCAAAAATAAGCTTGGGACATTTTTGACAAAAATTTAAGAATTTATTTTGGACGTAAGAAAAGCAAATGAAAAAAATTTGAGCTCAAAGGTGAGCTAGGGTTGAACCAAGGCTATAGTTTAGAGACCAAGAATCATCAACAAAGATCCATATAGATGAAATAGATCTCTTGGGTCTAAAATAGAATTTGAGGATAAACTAGTTATTATGTGAAAACTAATGGTCTAAGATTGGTATTCACATATAGTGGACCTGTTTCTCACCTTATCATGGTCACATTTTTGATAAGTAGATACAGTCAAATACCCAATGTAGATGTGGCACTTTTAGTCAGTTTTGAGACATGATCCTCATCATCAGATCAAGTAAATGATATCATAGAGTTATAATAAAAGATATAGCAATTGGATAAGGTCAATGTACATTTAATTATTTTATAGAGTTGGTTACTTATTGATAAGATCATGAGTTAGCATCCTTGAGAGTGCTAATTCATCAAAAGCATTTGGGCCTTTTTCAATGCATAGTTCTTTCTCTCTCTTTCTCTTTTCTATAAGTATAATATTCTAAGCCTTGAAATTGGTCCTTTTATCCCTCTTTTTGGTATGACTAGACTCTACCAAAAATTTTACTATGATGCCTTTTTGTTGTAATAAAGACTAATTTCCATCCTTCTATAATCCAAATCAAAGTGTGTTCTATGAATTCATTGACTATTGTTAAGTACATGTATGTTTCTTAATTATGTCTAAGTTTATAACCTTCAGGGAATTCTTAATAATTCTCACAAGTTATTGAAAGTAAAATATACTATTTTATTTTTAGTTTAAAAGTGTATATCTAACCTCTCTTGCTAATTTGGTAACTAATTAATGCCTTTTTCTAAAATATTTATGTGAGATTGAAGTTATTTAGTCTTAAAAGTGTCTCATAGTGTGTTTTGCATGAGTTGGAGTGATAAAATCATTAGTGCATCACCACTTTTTTACATGATTTATAAGTTTTGTCAAATCTCTCTCCCTTTTCCAAGCAAGTGCTAGTTTAGGTTTAGTGTAGGTGATAGATTCATAAGTAAATCAAGCTTCTCCGGAGGTCTAATCCACTATTAAGATACCCAAAACCTAGAGCCAATACCATGTTGGACTAGATTTGAGTATTAATATTTGATCAAGCCCCTCATCAACTAGGGTGCAAATCTAGAACCCTAATATTGCTTTGTAAGAGGTTGTTGTGGTATGTAAGGATGACAAGGATAAATCAACTCTAGGCTATATAACCTATTAATGCATCTAAAATACTTTTCCTAAAGACAAGATCTATATCCAATAAAAAGTATGAAACCATAATATTTCTTCTTAAGTAAAATGGTGGATAAGTAGATGCACAATAACTCTTACTTATTCTTCTATTCTCTAAATAGTGGCAAAATAAACTTGTATGTATAAGAAAATTTAACCCTAAAACCTTTTGAAATTTTTGGATGATAGGGTCTACATAGTTGACCTAGTAGTGAATTTTATAATGAAACATGCTTAATAATGAACTAAATCATCAATGTAAGATTATGTCAAAAATAATACAGGGTTGGCCCAACCAGCATAGTCTTAAAGCTACAAAAAGGGGATTTGGGTTAGGGAAAGGCTAGTGAAGGTGGTAAATAATTGGAAGGTTAAATAGAGAATAAAAATCTTAGAAATATGTTTTTAATACATAGGTGTGTAGATAAAAAGTGGAAAAAGTGACAACAATCTTAGGAAGCACTAATGCTCTGCCCACCCCTTTCCCAATTCACCCATTAAGGTGTGAACTTAGAGATATTGAGACTCAAAGGGTTCCAACAAGATAAAGAGAATTATTATATTTTAAAAAAATTTAAATATTATGTGTATACATATGCCTCACTCTAATCTCATCATTTGTCACATGAGTGCAACACAGGGTGGTGGTTTGAGAATAGAACATGATGACACATAACACTGATGCTAAGTAAAATGTAGTAAGGAGAAAATAAGATAAATGAAAGGATATAATTAAAAAATTAATACCTTTACTTACCTTAGTGTTTTAGATAAATAAGGAGACTACAAGATAAGTGAAGGTTTTTAACGTGAAAAATATTAGGCGAACCTATAGAGATTAGTGCAAAAAAAATGTGAAAAATCAAAATGTTTGGAATATAGGCATATAGTAGTGAAAAATGAGTCAGTAGAAACAAACATATGAAGGTCTTTAAGAAAATTTTAAAACTAGTATTTTTAATGCAAGGTTATAACCAATAAATGGAGGGCAAATGAATTACAAAATGATGGTAAATGAATGACAAATGAATTAAATTGGAAAACATGTAAAACACAAATGGAAAAAAGGAATGTAGAACATACTAAATCATGTTTGGAAGTATGTAAAACATGAATGGTAAATGAAGTATGAATGAAATAAAACTGGAACAAAGATGTGTAAGTGATAAGTAACCCCATGTAAGATAAGCATGTCAAATTAAACATAAAGAAAAACATGGAAAATTGAAAATGAAATGTAAGTCAAGATGTAATACAAACATGAATAAGTCATACATAAAGATAAATATTTAATAATTCAAAATTTTATATGTAATATAAGTGAAGTCCACAAAAATAAAGCAAGAACATGATGGAGAAATGAAAATTAAAAGCTCTAAAGGATGAAGACTTCAAACTTTAGTGCTTGTTTTAAGATACTATGTAATAAAACACTACCACATAATGACATGATTAGTATGAAAATGACATGGTGTGGTAAGAAAATGGTGTAAGGGTGTTTGTGAGCAAGGCTTGGTTCTATCCAAGGTCTTACAATGAAACTCATAAACTATAAATCAAAAGGTGTAATAAGGTAGATGTGATCAAGGATGTGATTAGCTAAAAGTAATATCCAAAAAAGGGAATATAAGGAAAATATGATGTAAATAAGGAATTTAAGGTGACACATATGTGATGTAAACATACTTAGCAAGAATGAGACACACCAAACAAGCAAAAAAGGCTAAGAACTATCAACACCAAGGGCATAGGACAATTTGAATAACAAACACAAAGTTTAGGCTAACAAATGATGTACATAAATCAACCCATGAAGGTTATATGCATGACAATTAAAATGGAACTACCTTCCCACAACATGTTCCCTATTCCTTAAGACCCTTTACAAAGTCATCAGTCTATGGTGAAGATTGAGTACTTATGTGAAAAAGCAGGAAGCATTATTATTTTTTTATTTTTATTTTCTAATCTATTGGCCTATCACACCCCAATGGAATTTGTCTCTATCATGAGGCCAACTAAGGAGTTTGAGCTTTGAATAGAATAAGGATATGTGATTATAATCATGTCTTTTAGTGTGATTTTGAATTTTAAGATTTTTTAATGTTGCCTTTTAGATCATTGACTTTTGTTTGTATTTTATAATTTGGATTATAACTTTCTTGATGGAATTTTTCTATTCATCTTCCTCCATACAAATTTAGAGAACCAAATATGGGTTTTAAATATGGAAAACACAATAGACATTATACTTGGTCACTACAAAAAAGGACCTAAAGACCAAGGTGTCTAAAGATTCCTAGACTTGCCCAAAAGTAAGTGTGTAATCTCAAAATTGACTGATGTGAGCCTCAAATGAAAGGAAATAAGGGAAATATGGGAATCATGAGAGATAAATTTATTTAATAAGTGATAAAATGATGTATATAATCATATCTGATCATAAGAAGGTAAAATAGTGTTATGAAAGAGATGGGGCTATGCTTATGATAGTCATGTCACTAGAGAAGCCATGCTACCCTACAATAGATCTAGTACACACACCAATGAAAGTAGTAGTCATCATAAAGAGTGATTTAAATATATTTTAATTTGGTAATTTGTGAGGAATTATAGGTCTTATCCATGGTCTTACACTATAACTCACAATCTTAACTCTAATGAGGTGAATGCTAAATAATGGGGGAAAATAATCATAAAGATACTAAGGCAAAGAATGGCATAAAAATACAAAAATTAAATAGATGTATATAATAACAAAAAATGAAAACAAATGACAAATTTAATGTGTAAGGAAACCAATTAACCCAAAGTCAAAAACTATGCTTGGTAAAGTGTGACTAAAAGAATTAAAATGCACAAAAATAAAGAAACATGAGACAAAATAATAAGAAATATCTATGCTAACATCTATATAAAATATGAGCATGTGAAATACAAGTCTATAAGTCTCAAAAGTTTTCTTGAAGTTAAATTTGTTTGTTATTATGAATTATAGAATAAGAGTGGGCATTTTAAGATGTCCCATTGGGTAAGTGGATATAGGGATGGGCATTGCAAGATGACCCAAAGTCTAAAGGGACATATGGATGGGCATCATAAGATGCCCCAACATGTGATGTGCTGAGGTGAAATGAAACCATTAAAATGATTTGCATTGGGTTGGTAGGTACATTTGGAGATAGGTAAATGTGTCATTTTGTTAGATTTTAGGGATTTTGAATGTGGCATAATAAGTGTAGGATAGGTATGAGGAGGTAAAGGAGGACCATGTATGATATGCTTTAGAGTAGGCATTTAAACTAGGTACTCTTTTGGTTCATATGACCTAAGAGGTTGAGGTTTAATGGATGCAATGATATATTTAAAGTTTTTCATGTTAGTTATCATTTATTTATTGTTGTAGGAATAAGGATCAACTTTGGTTTGAAAAAAATTAGTGGATGAGGTATAGGTATGGAATAATTATTTTTGTTTATTAGGTAGTTGATGTTGATGTGATTGTGGTTCTTGAGATTAAATTTGAGAATCTTAAATATATTCTTGATAATATTTTTTTGTGAGAGTATCAAGATTGAAATGTGAACCAAGTAAAGAATAAAGAAGAAATTGGTGAAGATCATGATAAGAATCATGAGAATGACCTATAATAGAATGCTGCCAATAAAATTTATCAAGATTGCACCATTTTGGAGGGGTTTTGGAAGGATCAAAGCTCATGGGTTTATAGGGTGGTAATTTCTTTTTAAGTTGTTCTATAATCAAGGGTGGGTGGTTTGAGTTAAAATTGGTTGAATTGGATGCTCCCTTTTGATGTTGGGGAGGTTTGTATGAATCAATGTTATGAGAAAATGATTAGAAAGGTTATTTAGTAGTTATTTGAGGTGTTTCAAATTGAGTCATAAGAAAGTCTTGTTTTTTTTCTTGGTCTAAGGCTTCTTCTAAAGTTTTAGGTGAAAATATTTAAACTTTGTATTGAATGGAAGATTTAAGATAAGTAAAAAATAGTTTCAAAAGAGTGTAATTATTCATGTCATGGTCTACTTTATGAGTGAGAGAATTCTATAGTTTGATGAAAGTATGAGTAGATTTATTAGGAAGTCACTTGGTATTGATGAAATGGTTAAGGTAATTTTCAAAAAGGTCATCATGTTGGAATTCATTCATTAGAGTATTGACTAAATCCTATAGTTGTGATATGGAATGTCTAGGAATTTGGTTATAACATTCAAGTTCATCACCAATAAAGGTTTTGGCTAAGAGCTTTGTGGTTGTGAAGGTGTTAGTTTAGACCCATTCTTTATAGAGATTACCAAAATACTTAAGAAAGATAGTAGGATCCTTAGTCCCATCATATGTTATAGTTGGAGAAATGTTTCCAATATATATGGATGAAATGAATGGGGCTAAAGGTTCATTTTGAATATGTCGAAGCATTTTGTTATTCATTAGAGGTTAAGGGATGATATTCCCATTGGAATCTCTAAGATGAGGAGAGACAAAAAAAAATTTAGTTGATGCATGATCACTTGAGGTGGTTGACTAGTCATGTGTAATATATTTTTTTAATTTACATCATTTTGGAATGATAAGTTGTTTTCATGATGTTAATTTATTGAACTATATATGCAAGAATTGGAATTGTGTTGATTTGTGCATTAGAAGGTGGGGTATTAGTGTTATTAGGAAGAGGATTGTTAGTTTTGGTGGGAGTATGATGATTTGTAGGTGGAAGATTCCCAATAATAGTGTTAGTTATCTTAAGTGTGGTAGAAGAAGAAATAATCTTAGTAAAGCCACCATTCTTGGTAGGAGTGTAAAGAGTATTATCATCAAGGTTTTTGAATAATTGGGAATCATCTAGATTATCAATTTGAGTGGTTTCAATCATGTTACTTTGGTAAGTGTTAAGGATTGGTGATCTTTTTATGGGTGTAATAAGAGGATTGTGAATATTGGTTGTAAGAGGTGGAACATAATGTCAAGATCCAACATTTGATGTAGATGGGTGTATGATTTTACAACTTCTAGGTTTAGAAGGTGTAAAAGTGGTATAAGGTATATGATTGTCATGGTTTTGGATTTATTTAATAGGATTTTATATATCTACTATATGGTATGGGGTAGATTGAGATTGAGAAGATTTATAACCATGTGATGAAGAGTTGCACCATAAAGATTTGTCTTCTATGGTGGACAAGTAGGGTAAGAGAGAAAAACCCATGTACATTTAAAATGGGTTGATATTATCAAGAAATAATTTGATAAGAGGCTTCATGATACCAAGTAGGAGTAGATATTAAAAATCTAGGAGGAAAAATAAGGACAAAATTGGGCAAAAAGAGGGATAGTGTTGAATTATACTAAGTCAACGTAGTCAACTTAGTATGTTAAGGAGATAGTTATGAATGATACTAAGTTGAAACACTCAACCTAGTATGTTAGGGAGATAGTTATGAATGATACTAAGTTGACACTATCAAATTAGTAGGCTATGGACACAATCAACTTGGTATGCTTGGGAGATATGTAAATTAATCTGTAAGAGACTGTGTCAATAGAAATTGTAGTGTTCTAAAAATAGAAAAAAATTGAAATATATTTTGAAAGCAACAAATGGAAGTAAACCCAAAATCAATTGGGTTAATGAAGATGATCCAATTGAGTCACACAACACAAAACCTTACACCAATGTTGGCCAATTTAATTTTTTACAATACAACATACAATTGAGTAAAGAGTAAGCAATCATATTGGAATGTAAATGCTAACTAAGTGGTCATATTGAATGTTTTTAGATTATTAGAGTATTATTTTAAGTGTGATAGGAAGTTGACTATAATCAAGGAACTAGAAAGTAATCTATGGATGGTTTCAATATGTTTAGGTTGAAAGGGATCTATTTTGGTAATGGTATTGGCTTAGTATTGGGTCCTACCTCCTCACTTAACAGACCACAATAATAAGGGTGTCAGGTTCTTAGCCAATATATACTATTAACCATGTGTTTATGCTTGGCTTAAAAACCATGTCAGATTCCCCCTTAGTGATGAAATCCAAGTAGGAAAGCCTTAGATAGACAATTGTTTATATGTTTTTTTAAGATTTTATGATTTGTTAGTGGGTGAAATAAAATATAAAATAGTACAAATAAATTATATGTTAAAAAAAACCTAATTAGACTATGTGATCTATTCTAAACATTAAAGCAACTAAAATAAAAGTGTGAGCTAATTACTATCATATAAGTGTTAATTCCAAGTTTTAAATATAGTACAGTGTCAGATCAGATGATAGTGTATGCAAATATTACAAAATAGAGTTGACAATATCAATATTGTACAGCTAAAGCAAGGGTTTGTAAATGAACTACATCGACAATGTTGACCTAGTCTTTTAGATGAAAAAATAAAATATAGAATTATATCGATAAAGTTGACCTATTTTATTTTATAAGGTTAGTTTTAAAGACTACAAACTATTAGAAATAGAATTGTAATAAATAGAAAAAATGATAGAAAAAGAGAGAAAAGAACCTTGGTGGGTTGGAAGATGCTTAGAATTTCAAATTTTCTATTTGAGTTGCTTGAAATTTTTTCTAGTTAAGTTTATTAGGTCAAATTAGTTTTGTAAAACCCTATTACTAAATATTTTAAAAATAACTATATTGACAATGTCAACCTATTTTGTTTTTTAGAACTTGTTTGTAAAACTATGTTGACAGGGTCAACCTAGTTTGTTATCTATAAGCTGTTTGTAAAACTATGTTCATAGGGTCGACCTAGTTTGTTATCTAGAAGCTAAAGAAGAATATTATGTTGACATGTTTGATCTAGTAACCTATATCTGGTGATGAACTACATGGAAAAAATAAATTCATCTTGATGTGACTGTGTTAAACCTATGCACATAAGTTAGAACTATACTGGCACTATCGACCTAGTATCATAAATATGAAAATTAATAAATAAAATGATAAAATGATGAAAAATAAGAAAGAAACCCGAAAAGGTTTAGATTCATGTTGGGTTCACTAGAATTTATGTAATAAAAAATGCATCATGTCTATAAATCAATCCTGTATCAGAGGAGATAGATCATACCATACAACTAACCAATATGGGGATCCGCTAGACCTAATTAGGGGTTATCTTATCACAATACACAATGTTAGGGAGAGTTCCAAAGCCTTCAATCAAGAAAAATCATGAAATAACCCTATCTAAGTCTTATGTCTTATATATCTCACTAAACTAATAACAATTAAATCAAAATCTAATCTAGTGTTTATCAAATATTGTGGCATAAAGTGGGGTTAATAAACAACAAAAGTAAATATACATAATAGATATATACTCACATCAATGTATACAAAATTCTAATACATAGAAGAGAATTACAAATGCATATCTATCTACTCTTATAAAGGAGAAATAAAGTTAATAATACTTACCTTTAAAGACAAACCCATTGAGCCTCAATCTTTCCCTTAGCCAAGGTGATTTTTAATAGGTTATTATGATATATAAGGATGACAAGGATAAATCAGCTCTAAGATCCATAACCTATGAATGCATCCAAATCACTTAACCACAAGACAAGATATATATCTCTAAATAAATAATGAAACCATAAGATTTCTCCTCAATTAGAATGGTGGATAAGTATATGCGTAATAGCTCTTACTTATATTCTCTAAATAATGGCAAAATGAACTTGTATATTATAGTCATATAAAATGTCTAAATTTTTAGTTTGATTTTGGCTTGTGAAACCCAATCCATAAGTCCTTATTTCATTCTCTTATCACCCTTTTAGACACCTTTTCACTCTTTTCCAATCATTCATATCCTTCCAAATGATCATTCCAACTCAACTAGACTCTTTTTCCTAGGCCAATCCTATCCCTACAAGTCCTGAGCTTGTATGATAAGAGCACCATACCTATAATATAGTGCTAGAACCTAGGGTGTCTTATTTTTAGCATGCCTATCCCTTTAATATTGAGCCTAAACAGTCATTTTCATCTAATTCCTATCCTTCATTATGTCAACTTAGTGTGAATACATCTAACCCATGACCAATTGTTCCTTATAAAAGCCCATAAAAAGTTCAGTTACAAGGGAGGTGACAAATATTAAAAAGAAATAAAGAATAAAAGAAAACTAATAATGAAAAAATCCTTATTATTTTCATACAGTCACCCAACATAGTTGCAAACATATTCAAACCCTCATATCAGTCCCTAGCCACCTCAAGCACTCTCAATTTGGAATTTTTGCATCCACATTAGATTATTTAACAAAAAAATTAGGTGAGATAACTACATATGTATTGATCCCTCTTCAAAGTATTGGTATATAGGTAGCATTACCACATAAGGGGTGTGGATCACATGTTTAGTGAATCTTACACAAATTAACCACCCTTTTTTCAAGTGATTCAAATCTCATTTATCAATCATTATGGAGGGTTATGGTTTGAAGAATAAATCATACACACACACACACACACACACACACACATATACATATATATATATATATATATATATATATATATATACATATACATACATACATATATATATATATATATATATATATACATACATATATATATATACATATATATACATATATATATATACATACATACATATATATACATACATACATATATATATATATATACATATATATATATATATATACATATATACATACATATATACATAAATATATATATATATATATATATATATACATATATATATATATATACATATATATACACACACACACATATATATATATACACACATATATATATATATACATATATATATATATATACATATATATATATATATATATATATATATATATATATATATATATATATATATATATATATATATATCAAGCTTCATCAATGTTTAGAACCCAATATTTCATAGGTAGTCTTATATAATAATAAGGAAAAGAACCCAAAAATCTCAAGTCTCTATGACCAGTTTGTACAACAGTGGCAAGAGTGGACAATAATTATGGACCATGAAGTATCCTATTTTTGGTGCTCCTATCCTTTCACCCAAAAAACTCCAAATTATAATTTTTGACACTATTATAGTCCTACACAAATAGTTTAAAACCATATCTTAGTAGTTTCAAACCCTATCTTAGCCGTTTCAGCCTATTTCTAGCCAAGTCATTATTTCTCCAAATTTATTGTTATTTTTAAAAAAGGTAAAAAAGATAGATAAATTATACAAATTAGGAATATAATTATTGAAATATTATTTATTGATTTATTAATCCAAAACCTTAACTAAAATAGGAATAAAAATCCATTATTCCCAAAATAGTAAAATCATTTGGTGAACCCGACTTAATTTATTTGTGCACAAAAACCATAAAAACTCTAGGGAAAATTTCTTTCTAATTTTAGAATTATTTCTATGATTTTTTTCTTACATATTTAAATCATAATTTTATATTTAATTTTTAAATTTACTTTAGTAATATTTTAAAAATCATTCCTTTCAAACCCTAGTTGCATATACTAGGTCCCTCTACTTTTGAGCTTTCACCTTACTTCCAATTCAGATTTCACATTAAAAATAAAAAATGGATCTCACTTATTTCAAAACATTTCTAAGAAATAATAAGGAGTCCATAATTTGTCCTATAATGAATATGAATGATGAAGTTTACTATATGTTAATGCAAAGCCTCGTTATTTCCCTTTCATGGTTACTTTTCATAATATGGGATGATATTAAGAAAGTTATTGTTAAACATGTTAAGATCCCTTTCCTTCAAATCAATGTTTACTTTTATTTCATATAAGGTTTCATTACATACTTCCTCTCTTTCATATGGAATAATTTTCAATTATATCTTGATCAACATATTAGAAATGTCATATCACAAGTAAAAGTTTTTTATGCATTACTGCCCAATTCCATACTCTTTATCCCTTGCTTGTTATCTCTCATATGAAAAAATTTCAAGCACTTCCTGCTAAACATATTAGAAATGTCATATCACAAGTCAAATTTTTTTATGCATTAGTGCATAATTCCATGTCCTTTATCCCTTAATTTCTATCTCTTATGTGTAATTATCTTTATAAACATATTTCTATACAACTTATAACTCCAATTTCATGCATTTCATTCCATATACATGATTTCTACCTAGATGCATATAACTCATTAGCTAATTTTGAGTATCTCCCTATCATTACGAGACATAACAAGACACTAGAGATTATATCTATCCTGCCTCCCTTAAAACTTGGTTCACCTATGTCTTATCCCACATCTACTACCAACTCTATTCCTATAGTAGATTATGAAGTACATTTTATCACCCAAGTTTATGAAGATAAGTAGGTCGATTACATCCATGGATATAGCTATATCACTCAAGTTAACACCACTTTTGTTATAATTTTATCTCCTCCACTAGCTACAATTATTCTTGTAGTTAAAATTCATACACAATCGAGGCCTCCCTCACTAACATAAATAGTTTATACACTTCCATGGAGCCCTCTTTTAGAGTGACCACTACATTAGTGATAATTTTAGGACTATAGATAGTTTCTAACTACAGTATTCACACATAGGGTAGTATCATTTAGGTATCATGATTCTACACATAGAGCACATTTTTAGAGAGCTTTTTCTACTACTAGATGGGTACCTAATAACCCCATAGTTTCATCCACTTCTCAGAGTTATAGGGGGACCCAACAGTCAGTTTCCACTATAGATATTTTAGAGCACTTAAAACATACATATATTTTAGAGTCATAGTCTCAACCCTTCCATCATGCTTCATGATCATGCATTATTCCTCTCCTTGATACAAGACAACATGATAAGGAGTCTATTATGAGACTCATCAGTTAGTATCATTTCTTCTCAGTCTTATTTGTACATATTTTATTTCAAAATACCAAAAATAATATAACATGTTAAAATACCAAAAAAATTACAAAATTTTAAAATACAAAAACATCTAAATAACTTAAAATACCAAAAACATTTCAATTGTATACATTATCCTTGCTTTACATTTATTCTACCATGGTAGACTTACATTTTGCTATTCTATGCTATTGTTTGTTGATTTATCTACATTACCATGCTTCACTTGATCTTCTTTGAGTGTGTGTAGTAACATCTAGATCCTTGATTTATTCACTTTGCCCATTAAGAGGGCATCCTACTTCTAAATTAAATATATACATCGACATATCTACCCACTAGGGGCATATTCTACATGACTACACCATCTAGGTTATCTCATTCCTACACCACACACTCTAGTTATCATGTTGATGTACATTACTTACTAGCTTACATAGATTATTCTATCAATACTCATTAGTATATAGCACTTGTGTATTTCTTATCATCTACCTATTCTTTTACTACATGTTTTTCATACTTTCACTTCTTATTTTGATTAGTTAGATACGATTATATTTCTAGAATTTACATGCCTTCTTTTCTTTCTTTGTGTAGCTAGATGTGATTGCATTTATCAGTTCCTATTTTGTCTCTTGTGTGTTCCTTAGGACATTTGTCAATGTATTTTTCTTTTATTTTTGTGTGTGCCTTAGGACATTTGCCAATTTCCTTTGCTTGTACTCTTATATGTGCCTGTGGCCCTCATGTCAACCATGCTCATTTTTTATTATATGTGTATGTGGGAATTTGAACATGCCTTGTATTCTTACTTTATAGTTTGAATGACATGTGCCCACGTCCCTTATTTTCTTGGCCCCTTGGCCACTCTTGTGTGCTTCTTTCATCTTGCCTTGAGTGTTTGTTGATTTTTTGCTTCTCATTGTTTGTACTGCCATGATCCACATCATACATTATCTTTATTTCTTAGATGCCATGATGGACATCATGCTTCATACCTCCTTGACAACTAATAACTAAAAATTAACAACTAACATTTCTAGTTTTAATTTTTTAAACTATACATGTTATTACATTTTTACATCTATTTAGGTATACCCCTATTAATCTAACAATCTCTAATACAAACTATGCTATATCTTGAGAACTCTTTTTTATTAACATTACTATATCATGTCTCTTGAAACAAAACACACTTGAAGGGATCTTTATTTTAAGGGTATTCATTGTAGGGTCTTCATTCCTACCCTCAAAAGAGGGGGCAACAATCAAGATTTTTGTCATAGAGATCAAAGCCTTTTATCGATCAAAAATTAGTTTTTAGAACACTTAAAATAACAACCAGAACCTAAACTAGGTAGAATAGACCAAGAAAATAGTGAGGAATAAAAAATAGTAAATGATAAGAGCACCATATTGGCACTACATCACCAGACAATAAAGTGTCCTATTTTTGGTGCTCCTATCCAAATAACAAAAAACCTAGATTTTCTAGAAATAGATAAAAAGGTAAGAGCAATTATAGTTTTGTCAGCTATAATTTAATTTAGAATCAATATTTTTAGAACAATTTTTCTAAGAAAATCTAGATATAGGGGGTATCATGCATGGCATGGTGTCTCTCACTTCTAGTTTTAGATTAGGCAATTGGTATAACTTCCAAATCAAAATCCATGTTACAAACACTAGTGATTGGGGGCAATGTGCATGACACATTTACCTTTTTAATTTTTAATTAATTGTATAACCTAGGTATTATTAGTAGTTGTGTGCCTTATTCCATCTATAGGTGGTTGGCATCATTTTAGAGTGGCTTTCATATAAACCTAGTTCCCAATTTTGGAGTGTCTCTCATAAAATCCTAATATCCACCTTTCATAGTGGCCAAGATTGGCTTAGTTCTTAGTACACATTATACTATTCATGTTACATTGTCAAATTACATAACATTCATGGAATTTAGGAGCCATCTCATATGTCACACATTCATACTGATATTAGTTCATAACTTCACTTTAGGGGAAATGATGGAGCCAAAGGACTAATCAGACTTTGCATTCTTGAGGCAACTTCTTAGAGGGATTGGACACATAATATAAACATCAATTAGCACATGCATTATCACATAACATCATGTAGTGGGTGATTATGGATCCAAAGGGCTAGCCCCTACATTCTTGAGCCACTCTTAATGTATTAAGCACTCAACTCTATTTATGATAGTAATTTTTGTAAAGAACATACCTAGAATTACTTAACACATACCTAACATTACTCATCATCACTTAGCATCATTCAACATCAAAATCTTCATGGGATTCACCCTTATAATTAATTTTAGGTATGATTTCTATTTTCCTTTATCCTAGTATTTCACTTTGTTGCATCACTAGAATAAAAGGAGAAAATTGAGTCATATAAAATGTCCAAATTGGTAGTTTGAGTGTGGCTTGTGATACCCAATCCATAGGTCCTTATTTCATGCTCTTGTGACCCTTATAAACACCTTTTTGCTCTTTTCCAATCATCTATAGCCTTCCAAATGGTCATTCTAGCTCATCCAAACTATATTTCCCAGGGCAATTTTATCCCCCCAAGCCTTGAGCCTATAAGAAAGTTTCACCATATATGGACTACAACACCAGACCTTAGGGTATCTCATTTTAGTTGCTCTTATATTTTTTAAATTTGAGTCTAAATGGTCATTTTCATCTTATTCATATCCTTCATTATGTAATCATATTGTGAACACATCTAACCCATAACCAATTATTCCTTATAAAATCCCATCCAAAGTTTATTTACAAGAGAGGTGACAAATCTTACAAAGCAAGAAAGAATACAAGTAAACTACTAAGACAAACTTCCCTATTCTCTACATATAATCACCCAACACAACTGCAAACATATTCAAACCCTCATATTAGTCCCTAGTCACCTCAATCACTCTAAATTTGGCATTTTTGGATCCACATCACACTATTTCACAAAGCACATTAGGTGAGAGAACTATATATGGATTCATCCCTCTTCAGAGTATTGTTATGTTGGTACCATGCCCACATAAGTGGTGTGGATCACATATTCATTACATATTACACACACTAACCCCTCCTTTTCAAGTGATTCAAATCTTTTTTATCAAAAATGATGGAGGGTTAGGGTTTAAGGATTAAATCATCTCTATAATGAGTTCCATCAACATTCAACACTCAATATTTCACAAGCAGGCTTACACAATAACATTAAAAAGAACCTAGAAAGATCATGTCTCTATGACTAGTTTGGATAATAGTGGTAGGAGTGGACAACAATGCTAGACCCCAAAGCATTCTATTTTTGGTGCTCCTATCATTTCACCAAATAAAATCTAGATTTTGGTTTTTGACACTATCCCAATCCTGCATAGCCAATTTTACACCATATCTTAGCCATTCAACCTATTTCTAACTAAGTCATTATTTTTCTTTATTTATTATTATTTTTAGAAAGGTTAAAAAGATAGATAAATTATAAAAATTAAAACTATAATTATTTCAATATTATTTACTAATTTATTAATCCAGACCTTTAACTAAAATAGGAATAAAACTTAATTATTCCTAAAATAGTTAAATCATATATAGGTGGATTTAACCCTAAGCCCTTACAAACGTTACAACCAATAATGTCGATCGAGTCAACCTAGTAGTGACTTTGACAATGAAACATGATAAATAATGAACTAAGTTAGCAATGTAAGTTGATGTCAAAAATAATACAGGGTTGACCTAGATCACATAGTTTTAAAACTACCAAATGGGGATTTAGGTTAGGGAAAGGCTAATGAAGGTGGAAAATGACTAAAAGAGGGTGAAATAGATAAGAAAAATCTTGGGGATATGTTTTTTATGAGATAAGTGTGTAGATAACAAGTTGTAAAGAAACAACAATCCTATAAAGAACTAATGGTTTGCCCACCCCTTTCCTAGTATACCCCTTAAGGCATTCACTAAGAGAGATTGAGACTTGATAGGTTCCTATAAGATAAAAACCATCAATAAGTGATAAAAGTTTGAAAATATTATGTGTATATAGATTATGTGGGGGATCGATGGTCTATGGTTGGTGTGGAAAAGTGCTCAAATGATGCTCTCCCTCCCCATAATAGTACTTATTTGGAGAGGACATTTGATATTACCATAGATACTAGAGTTTGGAGAAATTATGATCTATAGAGCCTTGTATCTTGTATTGTATTTATTATCATTGAAAAATTACTATAATGAAATGTAATTATCTATTCATCTATACATTGACATCAGTGGTTGTATTATTATACCAGCCATGGCTAGGAATTTGTAATTAGCTTTTTTATTTAGTTAAGTTTTATTTCATATATTGATAGTGATCAATTATTGGTAGATATTAAATATTTATTTTATAAGTTAACATACTTGGTATATTAGACTTGGGTTACTAATTAGATTCTTTAGGTTAAATCTAATAAAAAAATACATAGATTTAAACTTTAAAAAAAATCATGTTGTTTTAAGTAAATCCCAGTGGGGATATTACATATAGGTTCTCATATTTAACATATATATGGACCACATTCTATATCAATTGGTACAAATTTATGGGTAATGATATTGGTTCATGTACATATACACACTTTTATATTAATAAGGCATGATATTGTTTTATTCACATACATATTATGATAGTTTAAGATTGGCACAATTCTAAATAGGCATGATATTGATTCATGCACATGTATACATTCTGTTGTTAACACTATTGTATTTTATTATTTTTAAATCACTTTTTCAATCTAAATCAACTAGTGAGAAACCTTAAATAAATAAATTCATCTTCATTCATTGATTCATGTTTTAATGGGTGATGTATGTTGAGGTTTAATGACACTTATCCATAGAAAAAACATCATTTAGTTCCCATATTTATCAAATATGAGTAGTTATTTGGGTTTGTACATCTTCTCCCCACATTTTTGAGGGTTAAGGAATGTTGTCTTTCCAATATAAAGGCTTTTATAGTTACACAAATTTGGGGAATCATCACCCCAACTCTCCATGTGATTAAACAAAGAAGCGTAATTCTCTAATGCTTCAATAAGAAATCATCAACTCTAATTAGTTTCAAGGACAACATGGTTTTTAGCCAATACACAAGTGTACTCTTTCCTTGTATATGTGTATTGACTACAACATGTTTGTTGTAGGTTTTTCTATTGAGTGTATTACATAATCGAATCTTAATATCAAATAAAAATATGCTGTAGGAACCTGGGTATACATTTTTCCTTTTTATCTAACCATTCCATTACTAGAATAAAGGGGGGAGTATTTTTTAGATACTAAAATATGGTATTAATTAAGTGATAATGACAAGCTTGACATACATTTATAAAACATGACTTGCATGCACACATATGGTCCTAACCCACCATTCTCTCACACATATATGACACCTTCTAATTATTACCTTTCTATTATAATATTACACACTTATAGTAACCTCATTATATGTTTAAACCTACATACTATCTTGCATAAACATCCCCAAACCTTTAGCTTAGTCCTCTTATGCACAAGTTAGTAACATCAAACCAGAACAGTATCACCAATTGATACAGACATGTGCCTAATGTTACCAACCCTCTCCTAATAAAGAATATTTTTTAAAATAAAATATTTCCTTAGGGTTGGCAAATCTACCTACTATGGGTGTGTGTTATAAATTGATATATTAAACTCATATATATATATATATATATATATATATATATATATATATATATATCAAGGCCTCACATGATAGGGGACTTATAACTTATTTAGTATAGATCTATACACTATAACACATTAAATAAATATACCATATTCTTCCCAAATTTCAAATCATTCACTAAGAGTGGTCAAAATCTAAGTCTAAAATATAATAAAATCAATTGAAAACAATCATTTTCAAGTATCAAATCCAAATCATTAGTTTCATTCATATAGCAAAGGAACATAATTACACAATCACACTAGGTGGGATAACTACGTCTGGCTTGATTTCCCTCCTTGAAGTATTGTATCCATAAATAATATTCAATAATAAAAAGGGGGGGGGATTGGGGTCATCTCATTCCATTACACTTCCCCATTTTTGTAGTTTTTTATCCTTCACAAGTACACCTAGGGTTTCAAGTAAAATGGGACTAATTTCTAGAGTTAAACACATCATTTAGATTCAACATCACATATACATAGATTTTAGACCCATATTTTAGCATGGTCCACTATTGAACACTATTAGTTATTATTGATAGTCATTATTGACCCAAATATGATGAAACTAATCTTATACAAACATAAAAATAGTTCTTGAACTAAACACATCATAGATATGTTTTAGTTTATTTTCTAATTTCAAAACACAATCATAATTAGTAAAAATATAAGTACTATCCCTTTATTTTACTTAATAAATTTCACATATACCACTTATTAAATCATTTAAATAAGTTTTAGTATTTTACATTTGGATATATGTTTGAATGCCATATTTATCAATGTGAAATCATTTACTATTTTTTATCCTATTAGGGTTTATAAAACTAAACTAGAGTAAAACACTAAGATATTAAGATAAGCTACAAATATATTATAGTTGAGGGGAAGCACTTCAAAAATTATGGCTACCAAGGAGTGAACTTATACTTTCTCACCCAATTTTAGGAGTAAGGCCATAGTTCTATAACTTTCTAGCGAAAACCTTCAAAATTTTCACTTATCTCAAACTAGAGATAATTAAGTTAGATTTATATATGAAGGATGTTTTTTTTTATTTTGAACCCCTGAACACTATTTTGTTTTTAAAAGGTGTACTTGGATAAATTATCATCTCGAATATGATATTAGAGCTCATTTGATACCTTGATCATAATGATCAACTTTGCCTTCTTGTTCACTTTGTTGAAATTTCATTATTGGTTAGCATCTAAGGTGTGACATTATATGTGTCATCAACAACCACTCAAATATATTTAAATTATAGCTAAGTCTTCACCTTAGTATTCCATGAAACATGGTTATCACCATGAAGAAGTTGTGCATTAAGTAGAATAAATCTTGGGCCATTTTTAGACATTATATGTTTGTAATTCCATGTTTATGATTATATATTTTTTTAGAAATACTAGTTTGAGTTATGTTTGATTTATAGACTCTATGATATATTAATTGGCAGTCATAAATAGTGAACATGACCAAAAAGAATTAAACACAAATGTTTCCACCATTTTATAGCCATATTATCCCAAATCTAAGGTACTTAAAGAGTAACTTATCAGGGATAATCACTTATGGGTGCACCACATATTTAAATAGTTGAGAAGCTTCATATTGATAAAATTAAAAACCTATATTCTAAAATATGTATACATTTTTGTCTAATGGCTTGATTATTTGGGTATTATCCATAACACCATGAATTAGGTAAAACTAGTAATCACTTTTCCCATAGTGATAGCTCATGTGAGTTTTACAATTATTTAAATATAGTTATAACAAGAAAAATAACTAGATATATCTTTCAAGGCTGAAATTAAACTATTTTATGGAGTGATTTGATAGTCTATTTAACACAAATTTTCACAATTTTGTGGCTTAACACCTCTAGGTTTTCAAGTTACATAACTAATTCAATTTTTAGGGTTTTATAATTAATTTTTGGAGAAATATAATATTTAAAAAAAATTAATATAATGATTTTTTAACTAATTAAATATTATTTTACTCACAAAAGTTATGAAAAAAATTCCTCTTGAATCTCTAAATATTGTATAATTCTAATTCTAAGCACATGTCCAGGAAAATAATTAAATCTGTAAAACTTTAGTCTTTGTTGAAAAAATAATTGTTGGGATGTTTTATAATTATATTATGGAACTAATGAAAAGGTTTTTTAATTTTAGGTAAATATGCTTTTTATATTTTAAATTAATTGCATTCAGGTAAATCGATAACAAGATTAAGCTTTAATTATAAAGATTGTAATGATTTTTTTTTAAATGTAAAAAAGGGAACTAAAAATTCTTTCACTAATTTTTTTTATGAAAAGACAAGTTTTATAAAAGACTTAAAATAAAAAATAAATAAACATATTTTTGTTTTGTCTATCTTGATGGTGTATGGAAACTATATCACCTGCATTCAATGGTAGTGGCTATGTAATGGTATTTTTAGCTTGGCCCTTCCATTGAAAATGCCTTATTACACTTTAAATTTACAAAATAACATAAATTTTCACTTTTTTCACTTTGTATGGATTCAAATAATTTTTAAATGAAGTTACAATTATTATAAAATAAAAATAGGAAAGAGCTCCTTATTGGGTGTTATGCCTCTCTTTGCTACATAAATTTATGCATTGTTTTTCTATACTACAAACAATTAAAAAAATAACAAATATCTATGGATGTTGTCAAATATATGTAGAGTATATAATATTCCAAATTATCAAACCTTAAGCCTGAATCATGGAGTACTTTGGAGATCTACAATTTAATTTGTTATTCTCCTAATATGTCTGATGTGCACTACCTCTCCTTCCATGTGGGTAATTTGGATGAGAAATAAATTTATGCATATTTTAGCTTACACAATAAAGGAAAAAAATATAGGGTGCCACTATGAAGCTTTCATCTCTTCTTATTTCTCTCCCAACTTCTTTCCCTATAAGCTTCCTTCATTCTAATACCAAATTTTAGCATAAGTGTAAATTCATGTAATTAAAAAATTTAATGGTAATAGCCATTATTTATACAATTACATACACTAATATTAGTCCCTAAAAAATAGGATAAAATATTATCTTATAAACCAACCTAATCTGAAAATTCCCCTATAAATAGGGTTTTTCACATAGATAGATAGATAAAGTAGGCCGTTAGGGGAGTCTTGCCTCCCCAGCATAAATGTTGTTGGCATGAGTGCCCCATATAGATTCCCTCCCTATAAGTGATCAAGAACATGCATAAATAAACAAAATAATATAAGTACCCAAACTAGATATATTAGTTTATCCTATACTTGATAGTCACCGCTATGTGAGTTTGTTGAACATTGAACAAACTCACACAAATAAACAACTAATAATATATTATGTGATTTGTTACTAAACAACCTTACTTACATATATTCTAGACTAGGATTAATTAATAATTAATTATTCTAAAAGCAATTAGATAATATAACTTATAGATGCAATCTTCATAACATCATATCCTATCATGAAAGCATTGAATTTTCAATCTAGATGACAAGCTCACCCAACATCTAAAACATGCCACAACTGAACTTGAATATCCTCAATAATGTTGTGCAAGTGGGTCACTCATATAATAGGTATCATGTCTTATTTTTGAGAAAATGTGATAAATTTTTAGATTTGGTAATATAAAAAATACATATTATACTTATTCAATAGAAAATAAGTAAAAATAATAAACACTAATTTGCACCATCTACACATCCTACATTTATTTTTGTTTAACTCTTTTTGGAACGTGTGGGTTTAGGATTAAAAGATATAATATCTTATACACAAGGATGAATAAAACTATTCTATAATAGTCTAATTAATTGGAAACTTAGATAAATGAATATTATTAATTGTAAAACTTAGATACACTAAATATATAAAATACCAAATTTTAAATATGTTCAACTAGTTGTAATACCAAATATAAGTGATACTTAGTTTGGTTAGTAAGTGCAATTAGATCTAGGTTGGACACAAGAATAAGTGTGTAGGATCAAGATTTTGAGATAATTATCAGATTCTACAAATTATGTTTGGAGAGCTTTAAACACTATTGTAAACCTTATAACACTACCATTCACACTATTGTCTATGTGACACATTGTCCATCAATGAATATGTGTTGGATTTTAATGTGACCTAATTCATTATTTTTTGTTTCCTTTATACTTCTGTATTCATTTATGGAACATAGGTTATATATATCTACTTATGTATCAAACCCTATATCTTCACCCTTATTTTCCATCAGGATGTGTTTGATAAAAATGGGTTAATAGGCTCACAATGTCAGGCTGACTTTGGATAACCATCTATCAATGAGTGTTGTCTACATATCCAATACTCCAAGGAGGGCCTCAGACTTATGTAGTTCTCCCTTATGTGTCATAGTGTGTATGGATAATTTTATAATATGTTATATGTAGATTTATGAAATGATCTAGATTTTAATTTGAAAAATACCACTCATTGGTTGTTTTTTAGATGCTTCAAGCATTTTTTATGACTGATAAAAAAATAGAGATGAATAGGGTAGAGTAACTCATTTTTATGATTTATTCAATAAGCCTTGTTATGTGCTTGATTGGTATCTACTAAATGAACAATGAGAAGTTTAGAATTATATTTATACCACACCTTTTGAAAATATCTCATGGTAGGGTTCAACAATACAAATAGGATAACCCATAGGGTTTGAATAATTTTTAATGTAGATGACTTTTGATTACATAATACTAGATAAGGTTTTAGACACTAGCATCAATGCTAGTCTCTCTCTATGGTTGGTAGTGTCTAGAAGGCTAGAGAATGGGTGTGGATCTGTAATTGATAATAAAGGATATATATCAAGTTTTGATCTTTCTATAGTGTATAGGTTGTTTGATTCATCATAATGATATGGGTCAAACTATAAGATAATAATTTACATATAGTGAGACAGTGAGTGAAAACCTTTCGAGAGTGGGAAGATATAGAATTGAAGGGTAGAGGCTTGATTGGTATTTATAAAATGTAAAATACTAAGATCTATGAACATCTAGTTTTAGTATCTAAATTTTCCTTCCCCCTTTAATCTAGTAATGCATAAGGATGAAATTACTAAGTCGAAGGAAATAAATTTTCCAACTATGATTGTACAACACAGCTTACCTTTACTTGAGCCCACTTTAAGTTTTTTTTGGTGTATGACCTATAACCAAGAGAATGTTATAGTATAAATCAGTGCATATAATATTAAATTTTAAATAAATTAAATTCTTGAATATAAAGAGTGCATGGAAGGAATACACATGTGTGTTGATTTAACTATGTTGCCCCTTTGTACTTTACTTTAGTAAATTGCTTCCTTGTGAAGCATTTAGATACAAACCTTATAAATTTGAAGAGGGAGATTAGAATGTATTATGCCCCCAATCTAGTGTAAGAATGAGATGTGACATGGTAATTGAGATCATTAAAACTCAATCGCATAACCCAAATGTGAATATATATAATCTATTGAGGGTGACTGATTTAATCAAATCATCCTATAAATATGGTGAGATTGGGTGATTTAATCTATCCAACCTATAAATATGGTGAGGTTTAATGATGTAATAAATTCAACTTATAAAGAGAAGCAACTATTGTAGACAAAGTTTGATAATAATACTTCTTGGTGTAATTTGTTTTTTCAGTGATACTAATATGGAGATATTATTGGTAAATTTGTAATTTTACGTGCACTATAATGGTATATGAACCTATAATGTGTCTCAAATTAAAGTTTATGCATCACAAATTTTTTTTAAAAATATTTCAAATCTATGAAAATTTGATGCAATGTATAGGATTCTGACCCAATTTTATATTTGAATCATGTAACTATATTAGAGATTGTACAAGTGTGAAGGTCATATCTTTAGGAAATGCCCCACTAAAATATATAGATACTAAGAAATGATTAACAATATATTTCATCTATTTATGACATGCCCCCTCTAAAATATAGAAACTATGTAAATTTGGAGGTCATGCCTTTATGGCATGCCTCCATTGATATACCCCCCTTTTCATGTGAGGAAAATAGAATCCATTATGTACCTTACCTCAAAAGGATAAGGTAACTATATAATATGTGTATGAATCATGTAGCACATATGATTAATATGTCTAATTAGATATATCTATGAAATGTGCAATATTGTAATGAAATTACTTAGATGTTTATACAAAATAATTATATATTGCACATAATAAGCAAAGATAAGAGATCACATAGTAATAATTGACAATAGAGTATAATAATGGATAATATAATAGAGCCACTTCAAGGGGGAAACTTCCAAAATAATACAAGAAGAGTAGAATACTTAATATGATCATCAAAGACTAATCACTACCTCCTATATATAGTCTAATTAGCCATGGTTATTCCATAGACTGACCTAACTAAGAACATAGAGAAATGTAACAAGAATATAAAAGAGGTATGTAAGCCACAAGTCCATTACACATATCCCTATACATGCCAAAGGTTAAGGGTGTAACATGCCCCTCCCATTCAAAATAACATTGTCCTCAATGGTGAATCAACTCTAGATGTTTCTATACAAAGGATTCATCCTCTTAGGTGGCATATTCACATGGTAGATTCTTCCATTTGATCAGGTACTCCTTAATTTCTCAAGACCATAACTGCTTAGTGCACATTTGAAAGATCACCTTAGGATCAAGAATAAATCTCCCTTACTCATCTAATTATGGTAACTTAGTTAGAGTAATAACTCTATGTCTAATGACTTTCTTCAAGCATGATACATGAAATATTGGACGTATGCAAATGGATAAAGGAAACTCTAACTTGTAGGCCACACTAACATTTTATTATAAGATCTAATAAGACCCATAATACTTAGGGGACATTTTGTTATCCTATTTATATTGCTTTAATTACATATGTTTATATTTCTATAAGCAAACAAAGACCCAATCACCAATGTCAAAATTCCTCTCACTCCTATGTTGATATACCTATTGCTCCACATGATTTTGGGCCATGGCTAAATTTTCATGTAAACTTTCAAGGACCTCTTATTAATGGTGAATATGTTCCTCAACTACATAAACATTAGGATGGACCTTCAAGGTTAAATTGATGTATGGAGGGTGGTATCCATTCAAGGCCACAAAGGGAGACATTTTGGAATAACTATGAACAAAAGTATTAAACCACCATGCAACAAGTGGTAACCAGTGAACCCATTTATACTATTTATTAGAAATAAAAAAATAGATATATCATTCCAAACATTTGTTTACTAACGAATTTTTTCCATATTATTGAGGATGATAGGATGAGCTATGAGCTAACTTGGTTCCGAAGCATGCAAATAATTCAGTCCAAAAATTACTAGTGAAAATGGGATCTCTATCACTCATAATGATCTTAGGAGTACCATGCAGTTTTTGAACTGTATTGAGAAAAGTAGAAACTACTATACTAATAAAAAATGGTTGTGATAAAGAAAAAAAATGACCATTATTACTGATATGATCCATAAAAACCATGATAATATGTTGACCATGAGATCTTAGTAACCTTGTAATGAAATCCATAGACACCTCTTCCCAATGCTAGCTAGGGATGGATAAAGGTTTAAAAAGACCTAGGTTTCTTTATAGTTTCACCTTTATTTTGTTGATATATCATACATTCAACCACATATTTCTATACATCCCCATATATTCCTTCCCAAAATAAATCCTACTTGATTCTATGATAGGTTTTCAAAAATCCTAGATGAATCCCAAGTGGAGTTGCATGAATTTCCTGAAGGAATTTTTGTTTGACAAGATAATTCTTACATAGGTATAATATATATTTATACAATAATGCATTACCCTTCCATGTTAATTTTTAAAATCCACCCAAACCTTTCTAAATATTTTTAATTCAAATCATGGGTAGCACTATCATTTTCTCATTCTGATCTTGCTTCCTCTAGCCAATATACCTGCCAAAGGTCATGGAACATAACAATGTCTCAATTGATTCATCCCTCTTATATAGTTCATCTTCAACCACATTTTCTTTTCCTTTCTTTTAGAATATTTCAAAATCATAACCTAGAATCTTAGTTTCCCATTTTTTTATTCTTATGACAATTTTTGTTTCAAAAAATATTTGAGATTATCATGATCAGTCTTTACCTAAAAGTAATGACCCATAAAATAAGGTATCTATTATTTGAATGCATGTATATGGCCATAATTTCATTCTCATAGATGGGATTTATCCAATTTTTATCCTTAAATTAGAAACTTTCAAATGCAAGTGTTCTACCTTCTTGCATGAGCACCACACCCATACCATATCTAGATACATCACATTCATAAAAAAAAGTCTTAGAAAAATTAGGAGTGGCCAACACTGGAGTGATGCACATAGTGAGTTTCAATAATTCAAATGCCTTGATAGTTGTATCAATATACTAGAAGGATACTTTATTCAACAAAGAGGTGAGTGGAGATGAAATGCTACCATAATTTTTTACAAACCTATAATAGTAACCAGTTATCCCTAGAAATCTCCTTAGTTAATTGAGTGTCCTAGAAAGGCCAGTCCACCATTGCTTGGATTTTTTTAGGATCCAATTTCACTCCTTCATGTTAAACCATATGTCCTAAATACTCAACCTAATGAGCTCTAAAAGTAAATTTGGAAGGTTTGGCATATAACTAATGTCATTCCATAATTGAGAGTACCTATTTTAAATGTTGAAAATGGTCTTACTAATTTTTACTATAAATGAGATATCATAAAAAAACACCATAACAAATTTCCTCAAAATTGGCCTAAAAATAGTATTCATCAAACTCTTAAATGTGGATGGTGCATTTTTTAAACCAAGAGGCATAAACATAAACTCATAATGTCCCTCATGAGTTTTGAAAGTTGTTTTGAGTATGTCTTCATCATGGATCTAGATTTGATGATACCTAGAATGCAGATCTAATTTGGTAAAATAAAGATCACCATTCAATTCATATACCAAATCATCAATGATATGAATAGGAAAATTATCTTTGATTATGTAATTATTGAGCTCTCTATAGTCGAGGCACATAATCCAAGTGTTATATTTCTTTCTCACCATGACAATTACCAAAGATTATTCACTTTGGCTATGGTGAATGATTCTTGCATCCAACATATCTTGTACCATATTTTCATTTTCATTTTTTTGTGTGTAGGGATACCTATATGACTTGATTCTAGGTGGTTTACTACTAGGAATAAATTTTATGGCATGATCATGTGTGTAGGTGGGTGGAAGTCCTTTTGGTATGCCACCAAAAAAAACATAATGGGCATCAATCACTTATAGATCAAGAGGTGTAGATAATTGAGTTCACTAGACTTCAATAGAAAACAAGAAAGCCACAAAACCTTCAACAAACTTTTAGATAATATTCATCATTTCATGGGAGCTAAAAATTTGTGGAGATTTAGAAATTAATTTACTTAGATTAAATGTTCTTCCCTTGGAATGAAAGTGCAAGAAAAATTCCTGTAAATTCATCTCAATAGTGCCCAAAGTGGTGAACCACTGTAATCCTAGAAAAATATTGGCTCCACACATGGGAATAGTAATCATAAGAGAATATAATAGGTAGTATCCTATGGCTAGATTAATACTATAGAATTTTCCTAAATAGTTGATAGTATCACCATCTACAATCATGACCTAAAATTTGAGAGTAGGATAAATGAAATAGTTTAAATGAGAAACCAACTTACTATTGATGAACTTGTGTGTGCTCCTAGAATCAAAAATTATAGTGACATTCTCTTTATTAAGGAAACCAACCACCTTAAGATTTTTGGAATACTAATACCTAAAAGGACATGACAAGAAATAGCAGGTTGAGAGTCTTTAGATTCATCCTCAGGTCCTTCTACATCCTTATCAATTACCTCCTCATCATCTGCATCCTCATTGGTACCTTCTATGTAAAACAACTTATTTTCAACACAAATATGTCCTTTTATACACTTTTTATCGTAACTATAACACAACCCCTTTTCTCACTTCTCAATTTGATAAGGTGTCAATCTGGTGGGTTGAGAAAATGATGGTGCTAGAAACCTGTGATCATGACCAATAGTGAGTGTTTTCCTTTTAACCATTTTTTTTAAATTTTTCCAAGCATACCCTTGAGATAAATCCTAATAAAAATTATGGATTAAGCATTTGAACCTATAATTGGATGTTATCTTTGAGTCCACCTAGAAAAAGATCAATCAAATTTGCCTCAATGATGTTTTTCACCTATAAGGATAGATTCAAAAATTATTGAATATAATCCTTAATAGTTACTATTTGACATAGTTTGGTTAACTGGAAAAATTATTTCTTAGAGACATTGTTTTTATAATGATTCAATAACTCATTAGTGAAACAATGTAATAGGAGCACCATTATTTTTCTTTTAGGCACATAATTAGCAATACCAAATGAACTACTCAGGTTCCAAATACAGATATGCCACTATCACCTTTTAAGAATTAGGAGTTTGGTATAGATAAAATACATTAGTGATTTGGGTAATACAAGTGAGAGGATCCTTATAATAAAATTTATGCATGTCCACTTTTGGCAACATCAGTTTCACACCAAGATTAGAGATTTTAGTATTGAGAGGAGGAGGACCTAAACAATGAAGTATAGTGTTGTTTGGTTGTAACTAAGATGAAATTGTATCCAATTACATAGTGATCTAATGTAATTGAGTTTTGACCCAATTAATCTCTCCACACATCCATAAAACATTAATTTAAACTACAACAAATTCATCCTACCACACCAAACCCTTTATGTCATGTTGAAGTTGAGAAATCATTAGATCTAAAGTTTTAAATTCCATGTCATCCCTAAAAGGAGTCTTAGGATCTTTTTGACACCCTTTTTTTCCCTGAGTAGTAAGACTCACCATGCAAAAACCCTAGGATGGGTTTTTCCCTTAAAAAAGTGTACCATTAGATGGTACCATTGTGATCACTTCATTAAGATGAATCCAATGACTACTTTTGTGCACTAGGGTGAAAAAATTTAGCACCATAAAATTTTACATAGATTATACCATTATGATCATCTCATCAAGACAAATCCAAGGACTAAAAATGTGCAAAGGTAAAAAAATTTTAGACTTTTTTTAATATTTTTTTCAAAAAGAGTTTTGAACAATATTGGACTGACAAAAAAATAATTCTTCCCAAATTGTAAGTTTTGTTTTTTGTTCCTTCCACATGTAGAAGTCATGCCTCATCAAATAAAAATAATAATTGTCATAGGAAACTTGACCAAATCAAAGCTTTGATACCACTTGTAATGAAATTACTTAGGTGTTCTCATAGAATAATTATATATTACATAAAATAATCAAGGATAAGAGATCACATAGAAATAACTGATAGCAAAGCATAATACTAGATAAAATAATAGAGTCACTTTGAGGTGGCAACCTCCACAATAATTAAATAAGATTAGAATACTTAATATGATCATCAAATACTAACCACTACCTCTTATATATAGTTTACTTAGCCATGGTTATTCCATAGGCTGACCTAACTAAGAACATAGAGAAATGTAATAAGAATATAAAATAGGTATGTAAGCCACAAGTTGGCCACACATATCTATAGACACACCAAATTTTAAGGGAATAGTATATATGTGATCACATCAATCCCTAAAATTCATGATATATATTGTGGAAACATATATAAAGTAATAGTACAAAATCAATAAACAATCAAATGCACACAATAACACTCAATGTAATTCAAAATAATGGTCTAAGGAGACCTCATATAATAATCATGCTAAAATGTTACATAATAAAAAAATAAATGACATATTTAAGTGTCTAATCAACATAAAATGACATATTCAAATGTCCAAACAACATACAATGACACAGTGGATAGTAGGTAAATAACATATTCAAATGTTCCATATTCAATATAATAGTAAGTAATAAATACACTCAGATAAGTGACAATATGAGTAAATTAACCCCCCTTTTAAGGTGAGGTAAATATAATTGGTAGGTACCTTACCTTAAAATGATAAGGTAACCATATAATTTGTGCATAAATTATGTATTAGATAGGAATAGTATGTCTAAGTAGATATATAGATGAATCACATAGTGTGTGATCATATCAAGCCCTAATATGTATGCTATATATCATGGTAACATAAATAAAGTAAAAATAAAAGATCAGGAAATAATCAAGTGCACACATAAGAGCACTCAATGTAATGCAAAATAATGGTCTAAGGAGACCTCATACAAAAGGAATTTTTAAATATTGCATAATCAGAAGGAAAATATATATTCAAATTTCCACCCAACATATAATGACATTCCAATTTCCAAACAACATACAATGGCATAGGGGCCAATAGGAAAAGAACATATTCAAATGTTCTACAAGCAAGATAATGGTAAGCAATAAATACACTCAAGTGACAATGTGAATAAATTAATTATAAGAAACCATAATAAGTAGATCATAGTAGTCCTTACATATATGTGCTAAAAAATGTCATGTAATAGATTAAGGGCATTTGGTGGGATGTCTTATGTTGTATTCGAGAGTAATTCATACTCAATGGAA
Source organism: Torreya grandis (assembly GCA_037957365.1). Taxonomy (NCBI): domain Eukaryota; kingdom Viridiplantae; phylum Streptophyta; class Pinopsida; order Cupressales; family Taxaceae; genus Torreya; species Torreya grandis. The sequence goes on along the minus strand of JARHVA010004797.1, from coordinate 253,143 downwards.
GAAGCAAGAGAGTCCACAAATTCCACTTTGTATTCCTAAATCATTTCAGACACAAAGTAAGAATTTACTTTCCCTTTTATCTGCATTTCTCTTTGGTCCAAAGTTTATTCACTCACAGGAAGAAGGAAATGCATCCTATTCTGCATGAAGGATTAATTCTGATAATTGAAGGCTATTTCAAGAACAAGGCCATGGTTATGAACCCTTATCTAGGGAAAAACAAGGATTCACGAAGTAACAAGAGTGAAATTGTTAAAGGGAAAGATAAAATCAAGCCCCCAGTGTCAAGATTCAAAATGTGGACGAGGATACAGAGTGGGAGAGAACTAATAAGTCTAGGGAAGAAAGCTTGAAGGAAGAGGGAGGAATAGAAAGCAAGAATTCAAGTTCTAATGAGGAAGAAGAAGTTCAAGAGAAGAATGAGAAAGGAGTCAACATAGAGGAGAAGTCTAAAAATAGTGAACATGACTCTAAGGAAAACCAGCAAGTGTTTGAGGATGATAAAGTCCTGGATGACCCTGTTGAGGACCCTATTTCGATAAATGAGAGGGAAAACACAGTTCAGGCCAACAACTAAGAAATGGACTTGGGAGTTCAAGCTGAAACTAAGGAGCAGAATCAAAGGGGAAGAGAGTACCACATTGAAGAAGGCAGGAATAGTCCTAATAAGAACACAAAAGAGTGGAGTGATAAAAGGTAGAATGATGGAAGGCACACACCTATGAGATGGGTTAATTGTAAAGCAGAGGCTATCCTCTAACTCGATTCATGGATGTTTAAGGAGATAATGGATCTCAAAAAGAAAATGGAAATAATGGAAGACAACCATAAGGCAGTTTGGAACAAAATCAACAACATGGAAAAATAGATGAGAGACATCCCCATCAAACTCAAAGACTATGAGAACAACCTAAGGGAACTCATCAAGGAGAGTAGAATGAAAATGGAGGAAGTTACATCAAACATATGTGCTGTAGCTGTTAATATTGGAAAAAGAGCTAATGAGGAGATCGAATCCTTGGAGGGGCTAGCAAGAGGATGAGACAGAGCTCAAGAAAGAAAGCTATGCAAGAGGGAGCCATGTCAGCAGCTACTTTCATTCAGGATACTTCTGTGAAAGGTAAGGAAGCAATGAAAATGAATTTGGAACTGGAAGAATAGCCTAGTTCTTCTAGTTGGTTGTGTTATCTGGTCCTGTTTCCTAGTTTTTTGTAATCTTTTGACTATGGTGTAGCCAGGTCTATGTAAAACTTGGGTCTTGACTTGTGGTCTTTTCCATGGTTTCAGGTCCATATAAAACCTATTTTTGTTACTTCTTTGTAGTAGGTTTTAGGTTTTACCTATGGTCGTAAATGCTTCATCTTTTTATCTTTGTTTCAGGGTTTTGGGGTCCCTTCAAAACCTGTTTTTACCTTAATCTAAAACATAGCATATCAAGTACATTGGAAAATATATGAGCATGGATATAGACATGTGTAAGTATTAGTATATAATATCAAACATGATAATGTATAAATGATCATAAATGATATGTAACACATATCAATCATGATCAATAAAGTAAATTTACCCAATGTCCTATATGACATAGGTATAAGAGAGGTTTTACATTTTTATGTGCATATATAATGTGTTTGTGGTATGCTTATATCACACTCAAAGATGTGTTAAAAATATATTCATATAAAAATGAAATGATATGATATCTACTAACATGATGCAAATAACATGGATTCCAAAGAGCTAATAAACATGGGAATGTTGAACATTTTTATATTTTTTGTGTTATTTTAATGTTTTTTATTTTATTGAATATGTGATTTTTTGGATTTTTTTTTTGGATTTTTATAAATCAAGGGCTATAATGTTATCTCATCTAATGGATGCTCATAAGGTTATCTGTACTCATAATATGGTGAATCATACCAATGATATTACCAAGGATAATGTATAGGTGTCAAATATAGATATAAAGAGTCAATAATAGTCTGTGTATGCCTAATATGAGTATGTGTTTATGAATTAGTAGTAAAAAAATTAGTGGTTCATGGAACCCATTATTGATTTCTCTTTGGTTTCTTTGGAGTATAATTAATTGGAACATGTTTACCTATTCTGTGTAACATGGTATGTTGTGTAGGAGTAGATAAGGATTATGTGTAATCCATTGCATATCCCTCATGCAAAGGTCTCTCAATTATAGTTGCATATGAAATGAGATTAAATATTTATTACCCTTTAATGGATGATTAACTTTAATAGGTTTGATAAGTACTTGTCTAGGAACAAACTTATCTTTTTCTAGTGGATGTTCATATAAAATTATATAAACTTTTACTTCCCTATTGGTATGAATGTATTTAATGCATCCATATACTATGAAAGGTAATTTATGGATTTTATGTATCCATTTTCATCCTAATAGCATATAAAATACTCTTGTGTGGTATAACTAAAAATGTAATAACCACATGTGTTGGAATAACCTATAAATGTAAGCCAATATGAAAGATAATGTGTTGTGATGCCCATAGAATGCTTTAACCATTTCAGTCAAAGGTTATAAATCATCATGGGTATATCCCAAATGTTTAAGTAATTCCATCATATATATATTATTATATAAACATTAAATTGGTTAAGAAACCACACATATCATGTCTTTTCATAGTCTTTTCATAGGAGACTCTAATTGGAGAATATGAGTCTTATTCACATCTAGCCATGTTTTTTTGTCTGATTTGCCTTGGTATTATTTCATACCCTAGACATATTTTTGACTTTTCCCAGTCATTCATAACCTTCTAGACTTAACCCTTACTAACCCAAGTTACTATTTTCATGCTTATTCCACCCACCCAAGTCCTAGACCCTCTAGACAACAACACCCAAATAGGACTACAATGTTGAAACCTGGGATGTCTAGTTTCTAGCACTATTATCCAAGTGCAAATTTGATTCTAATGGTCAGTTTCTCCTATAATATTTGTCTTACCCCTTTTCTTTGATTCATTCCTAAGTTTTCCAATTTTGGACAAATGTGAATAAATATCCCAAATTCAAAATAATGAGTATCTTATATAGAGGACTACATAAGGCATTTTATATCTATAAATTATGACTTTGACATAATAGGTAATTAAAAATTAGTCAATAGTATAGCTTAGCATTATGCATCACACATAGACTTTCATGCTTGATCAAGGAGGGGCCTAGGTAAAATTCATTCTTACATATATCATGCACATTGATTATGCATGTTCCCTAAGGGAGAACTATATTGGATTTGAGACCCTAGCTTGAGGGTTAATGTAGGTAGCAATTAGAATAGTAAGGGTTCTTAATTATGCAATCATTTTTCCCCTAATCCATATTTTCCCCCTTTTGATTTTTATGTATTCATTATTTTCATGTGTGTATATGGATACATGTATCAAGCTTCAATGACTTTCATCCCTCAAAATTTGGTATGCAGACTCATATTGACCAAGTGAACAAAACCTAGAAAGCTTAGATCCTTAAAATAATAACATTCAAAAGGACTATAGCCTAGACACCAAAGTGTCCTATTTCTAGCACTCCTATCCAATCAAAAAATAGAAGTTAGTCATATTCTTGACAATGTCTCAGTCCTGTTCTTCAATTTCCAACCTCAGAATCCTCTATTTCAGTCTAAATTTAGATAAGTTAATTTATATTTCTTCTTGTATAATTGTCAGTTTAAATATATATTTTTCTCTATCAAATTAGATTGTTCCTATCATTCTAGACCCTTATTATTTAGGATCTAAACACTATATTCTCAAAAATAATAAACCATTTGATGAACCTAGCTTGCTTTGAATAAATTTAAAACCTTAGGTACCCTTAGGTTTTTTCCTTCATATTTTGTGTAAAAATTCAGTTTCTAATTTCTAATTTCTAATTTTTTGTAGCAATTTTTGTGAAATTGTCTGTTTCAAATTAATTTTATAATTTAAATTATATCCATAATTTTAAAAAAAATTAAAACCCTAGTTCAAAACCCTAGATTTCAAAATCAGGTCCTCAAACCCTAAGTTTCCCTTACAAATTTTGGGAATTAATTTCAAAAATTTTGAAAATTGTTAAGTGTTCCAAAAATACTTTTAAAATTTCTAAATTAGTAGTTATTTTTTGCAAAAATTGAATTTCAAATTTCTAATTTTTATATAAATTTTTGTGCAATTATCTTGTTCAAATTAATTCTAGAATCTAAATTATCACCTTAATTTTAAAAAATTCTAAAACCCTAGCTCAAAACCCTAGATTCCTAAACTAGGTCCTCCACCTTAAAACCATTCATCCTTACAATTTTTAGAAATTATTTTCAAAATTTTTGCAAATTGTTTATATAGCCACAAGTATTTTCAAAATTCCTATGTTAGAAGTTTTTATTGCATTTATTTGATTAATAATACTTATTCATATTATTTTTGGTGAAAGAAATAAAATGGCCACTAAGGCACTTATTCCCTCTCATCCCATAGACAAATTTATTAATTTTTCACATAATTATGATAATGAGTGGATAAATTTGTAAAATTGTACATTAGCTAAAAATGTGGAAAATGATTTTATTTACAATGAAGATAATTACTATTATTGTGGAATATTATCATGCATGTGAAATTGATAGTTAATAAAAAGTAGATGCATATTCTCCTCTCAAACCTATCTCTTTCATCCATTATTATAAATAAAATGCTTTGGATAAATGGGAAAAATACTTCTCACCTCATTCTCCTATACACAATGAACAAAATGAACAAATTAGTCATGCACTTACAAATGAACCTCTAATAGGTGATAATTTGCATCTATGTGAACCCAATCTCTCCCTCTCTTTTGCTACTACTATGTTCAAAATACAATAATATAAATGCAATGGAATCAAGTTAACAAATCATAGTTCAAATGATGCAACTCATGGTCTCAAGTCTATTTTATCCAAAGAATGTTCAAATGATAACTCTCTTAATCTTACTTCTCATACTATAAATGAAGAAAATGCATACACTCCATCCATGGATAACATAGATACACATGATATTCTAAATTCCAATGATAATTTATTGCATATTAGAAAGGAATTAAATTATTCTCTTACACCTCTCCATAGAAATGAAGGAAGTGAAAATGAGTATGATAGTGAACGTGCAAATGAATATGAGAATGAAAGTGAATATAAAAATGATACTTCAAATTCTACTATTTCAAATGAAAAAATTTAGATTGTGATAATGCATGGAATAATGATGACTATTATGCATATAACAAAGAATAAGATGCATCACATGAATCTACCTTTTCTCTCACTCCATCTCTCAAATCTAATGCATGTCAAAATTTTGCTCTTACTTTTATTCATAATTATATTTCAAATAGTGCACATGATAATAATAATAATATCACATCCTCTACTAAATTAACATGTGATTTACTAAAACATAAAGTTACTAATGAATCTCCCAAACCACCCCTCACTATAGTAGAAACTAGTTTCACTCTTCACCTAAAGAGAGTGGTAGCCCACATCCATCTAGTAAGGTCCAAGTTACCATTAATCCCAAGGTTCAAGTGAGCACACCCCCTCTTTATGATCCAATTACAAAATGTATCATTCACATGGTTAAAATTAATAATCAAATTTAATTATTAAATGAACCACTTAAAGATACTAATGTACCATCCGAAGAGATCATTTATTTGATGCATGAAGTTGTTAAATTACAACACCAAGTACATATCCTTATCTTGGAAAATGAAGCTTATAAGTCTTGGATGGGTGCCAATGATCTACATGGTAACCATGTTCTAAAGACATTCATAAAAGCTTCACTACCTAAGCATTTTTAGATGCCATCATTACCTCACATTGATGGAACTGGAGATCCATTTATACACCTTCAAGCCTTTCAAAAGGCTTTGCCATCTCATGCGAGCCCATTGATTCTACTCAAGTTATTCTAATGGACATTAGTGGGGAAGCATAAAATTGGTTCTTTCATCGACTCTCCATTGGTTCATTACACACATAAGATGACTTAGAGGAGGCATTTCTTAGATATTACATCATAAACATGAGCCATCATGTTACATATGATAAACTTACCACACTACATTAGAATTCTTCAGAGCTAGTTAGTGAGTATATCTTAAGATTTAAGAATCACATGTTAAGATTGATATACAAACTAGTAGATCTAGAGATTTAACATATATTTATTAAGGGGCTTCACCAACCTCTACTCAAGCATCTACTATATTAGATAAATTCTTATTTTAGACACTTGTGTTATATAGTTTTATCCATGGAAAAGAAATTAGGATTGATTGAGCTAGATTCAATTGATCAGATCACTCTAGATTTTACAATAGCATCTTAAAATATAGCTCTTAACTCTCAACATACATCATGTCCTAAACAAGATAAGAGATCAAAACAAGAAAATCAACCAATCAAGAACAAAGAGCTAGTTTCTATAGCACAACCTACAATCTATACTATAGAGAACAATAACAAAACACCACTATAGTTTGATTCAAAGTGGGATAGCCCATCTACCATATTATCAAAACTACTAGATAAGAGGTTAATCACATTACCTTCTACTCATCGATGAGATCCACATCTCTTACATAAACAACCACATTGGCCTTTTTGTAACTATCATCATATCTATGGACATAGATATAATGACTATTTTGGACTCAAAGATTACATTACTAGATGTGTTGATAATGGTATCATAGCATTCACATAAAGGGCACATATATCTCTCCATTATGGAACCTTATACCTCATTCCTCCATGGCTGAGTCATCCTAGGACATTCCTTTATAGGAATCATTGGTCACTCATCATGAGCGTAATGTAGGTTTTAGGACAAAATATCATAGGAGATATACTATCCCACCACATTGTAAGGTTTGGAAACTAGTACATCAATAAAAAATTACATATAGCACCATAGTCTAAGGAATACATAATGTAGTTCCATATACATATTCAATAGAGTCACATGCACTATAATATATTCCTACTCATGAGAGATATTCACTACAACTAAGTTTTTAGGGTCCTATCTCACATAGCAACCTACTACAGTTAAGATTAGATGAACCCCCATCACATGTTATAGTTATATTTTGATCTATTACTCAGTCATATGCATCATATTAGAGGCCATATGGTGTTATTTCATGTATCAATCCACTATGATTATGAATCAATGAGCCTCCTCCATAGCACACAATTTTAGTTGCACATCTCGTAAAGTTGCATTTTTTAGAGTCTCCACGTGTAGCTATAATTAGTGAATAGTATGAAGAATTAGATACATCATATGTTCCTACACAACATGAACACTATGGGCATTTGTTTAGTTAGCCATCAGGTTTAGATAGTGAAATAATACACATATACCTTCACTTAATAGGGAAACAATGGAACTAAAATTCTAGCCAACCTTTGTATTCTTGAGCCATTCTTGGGGAATTAATATGCACATAGTGATATCTTACATCCCCCTTCTAATAAATAAAATTCTAATTACCTTTAACTATCCATAGCCCAAAACCTACCTATCAAAGTTTAGATCTTTCCAAATCAATTGATCCAAACCCTTTACCAATCTCAAATTAACTCAACTTATCTAAACAAGTTACCAATCTCAACATTCACTTTACCAAATCAATTTTACCAATTACAAAAACCAACAAAATTATCACTTACATATTATTAAAAATCAAACATCAGCATCAAATCAACTATTTTAAGTCAAAAAAATTCAATACCAATATATTCTAGAATCCATAATATGAATATGAGTAAATCCAGACTCAAACCAGTATCTCTCTCTCTCTCTCTCTCTCTCTCTCTATATATATATATATATATATATATATATATATATATATAACCAAGTTTTAAAATACATATACACTATATAAAATACAATCAATCATGAATGGGTGTCATGCCCTCACTCTCTCCTCTAGTACTAGTCCCATAATTAAGTCTCATGCTCAATGTCCTTACACCTCTTTGAGATCCCAAATGACTCTTACATTGACTATCTCACTCCAACAGCTGACCATGCTCCTCACACAAGTCTACATATCATTATTGAATATCTATATAATTATCCACAATCTTTGTGCTCACCATGCCACAATCAAGTGAAGGCATCTTATGCCTATCCAACTCCACTCTCATGTCATCTCCCTCTAGTTTCCCTAACATATGTATTTGTATCTATAGAAGCCCTATCAAACAAATGAGCATAGCCACCAACTGTAACTATTGCTCACTCTATCAAACCCTCCTCCACTACATCATCAAGAACATGTCACATGAGATATTAGAGTGTCAAATCAATGATGGTATCTTAGAACTCATCATCTCCCCTCCCCACCCCAGTAGGTGCCTCATCCTCTACACCTCCCACTCTACTTGAATGCATAAAAAGTAAAACACTACATTAGATATATACTTTCAAATAAAACTAAAGCAAAAACATAGGAATAATTTAAATACAATCATGGCTTACCTCATATCATCTAGATCAACTCAATATCCTCATATATAAGAATACCCACTCCATCAACTGGATTTAATGGATCCCACCAATGCCTAGCCCACCATGTAGTATATGCCATACTACATCCCACATCATCTACATCAAGAATATCTATAGCCACATCTAACGCATCTAAAAGTAATGGTGTCAACTCAGTGTTAGTGGGTCTCTCATGAGCTCTTACTCTCACTGGTGACCATGCACTCCTCAACCATACCCATGATGTAGGAGGGACGTCTTGTCAAAATACAAACTACCTAGTCACACATTCATACTAAAAGTGCCCATACACTCCAACCCAACAATCATGTATCCAATAACTAACCCTCTTATATCTCAACTACAATCTATCCTCCTCCCACCTAGGGTATCCTCTATATGATATCATGGACCTCTAGTCTATCTAAAAATCATCTATAGTGATCTATCCTTAGAACCTTGATATCTAATGAACTCATCTACCACTCCCCATATGGCTATGGAGGTGCCTAATTCTCCCTCGACAATCCAATCAGTCACATAATTGCTATATGCTCATAATCCCAATAATGTAATAGAGTAGCTACACCCACACCACCACTGAATTTCTCCTATGTAAATATATATATATCTATATATAAATTGGCAAGAATATTCCTACCCCATATGAACATAGTACCATACATCTCAACATTATGAACCACCCTATGCATCTTATAGGTAATAGAAACTCTGCTACCATCCACTATAATAAATGAAGCCAATAACATGATTAACCACTTCCATAAGTATAGAACACTTAATTACACAATAACTAATAGTAATACATCACTATCACTACCTCTCTAATGTGCACCTAAAGTTACACTAGAAAAATAAAAGGATGCATGATCAATGGAATCAACACCCATATCATCCTATAATGTCACCCATTACCAACTAATTAACAAATGCAAAATTTGATACACATCCTCCAGAATCATAGTGATCTCCTTTGTAGGAAGCTAAACCATACAAGTGTCTACATTCCACCTCTCACATAAGGTGGTGATCAAATACATATCCCACTACATAGTACTTAGGTCACATATATGACCCAATCCTACTCTATCTATTATGGCTCTCTCATCAACCGACAAGGGCAACATCCTTAATGGCTACATCAGTTAGCCTCTATGAAACTCTCTCATACACACCTCACCCTAAAAACATCAAAAAATAACATATATATATTATTCAACCATGCTAGGAAAAATATCTAAGCCAAAAAACAACATGAAACAACTCAAAAATTGAAAAACTATACTTAGTAGACAATAGTGGTATAGAGTGACACTAGTGTTGGATAATATTGCTAGAATTTAGACAACAACACTGCATCCTAGACATGAGTGCTACCTCTAGGATAAGAGTGTTGGAACCAATTAAACATTTCCTAGAACACTTAAAACCACCTTAAAATGTTAAATACAAGACTTTAAATAGACAAAAGGTAGGTGCTTTCATTACTCACCAGAGTAATATCTCCATTGACCTGAATTTGGGCTACTAACTACTCAAAATGGGTCATAGAAGATGCTCATATCCTAGGCATATTCTCACTCTAGATCTCTAATATCTCAAACTCGTTAATGCATAAATGAACCCAAAGTCAATCAAAATTCCTATATCAACTAACTTTTTTATTCAAAATCAAAACACCATTTTTCCCATAACTAGAACCTCGTATCTCTATTTTATAAACCATTTTGTTTAATGAAATAATGAAAATGATACCTTCAACATCATGTATACCTTTCTCTATCATTGCATCATCTATAGCATACAAAAATCCCTATACCTCTTTTGTTCCTTGACATACAAACTAGTACCTACCAATCAAAAACTCATTCAAACAACCCAACCACATCAATCAAATTTTCAATCTATTCAGTCTACGACCACCTCATTTACCTAACACGACATGAAAATTTATAATATATACTATAACCACACATAAGCTTTGTTTCTAACAATGAAGAACACATTTAAATTTAAATAATTCAACTCTCACCAATCAAACAAAAGACTTTTGATCTATTCACTACATGCCAACCTAGTTACTATTCATACACCACTAGTCATCACTTTTGGCTCAACCTCATCTATCAAAAATCTCATCCCTCTCCCTAAAAAGGGGGAATCATTCCTAATATCTCTAAAAATTACCTTGTATCCCTATCCATTCCTATAGGTAAATACACCTTGCTTTTTACACATCAAAAATCTAGATTATCAACATTACTCAATATAGATTGGTGAAGATTATATAGTGATTTAGTTTATGTGGGTCATTCAACATCACTTGGAAATCTAGAGGGATATACCATCAATTTATAGATATACCAAATATTTAAATAAATTGGTTCAAATTATATGGACTCATAGTGACATCAATATAGACTCAGACTCAGATACTAGATTTGAGGGTATGTGCATTATTACATGTCTCATACATACAACTTCATATAGCATGACATAGTTATAGGCATAGTGCAGGGCACATTTTTTTGATCTCTAGTTTTTCACATGGGACATGGCATGATAGATCATAAGATATATGGTTATGCAAATTGTTAGATTATCTAGATGCATCACTCACATACCATATTTGGGCACATGACATAAATGATAATGTTCTTCAACATCTAGGATTATACAAATTAGAATAGCAAGATAGGCAATTTTTTTATTACACATTTACCAAAGTTTTTAGATTACACCTAGACATACCTAGGTTATCACTAGGTTGGACCTTATAATCATCTACAATAGTTGGTCCATAACATTACTCAAACCTAGGATTTTGTGTAAGATAGAGGGCAAACATTAGTTTTGGACCTTTGAGTACTTCTCATTTCTAGTTTAGATTATTCAAAGTGGGGGTATGATAGATCTGCTTTTCATAACATACAAATTTTATACACACATTCTAGATCACATGAGTTTATGTGGGATAGAGGGCCAACATTGGTTTTTGGCCTTTGAGCATTTCTCATTTCTCATTTAGATTAAGTATAGGGGGCATCCATTTCAAGGATTCCTTCTTTCTCCAAGCACTATTTAGATTCAGTACAGGGGGTGTTTATTTCAAGGATTCCTTCTTTCTTTAAGCACTATTCATTTCCCTTTCCACTTCCTTGACAAAGAAGTTGGATCCTTTTTTATTATAATTATCTCCACAGGTAAGTTTAGGTACACATCTTTCTTTTAATCTAGTACTTCATTTCATTGCATCACTAGATTAAAAGGGGGGAAAATGTATACACCCAAAATTGGTCAAGAAACCACACATATCATGTCTTTTTACAATCTTTTCATAGGAGACTCTAACTAGCGAATATGAATTTTATTCACATCTAACCATGTCTTTTTGTCTGATTTGCCTTGGTCTTGTTTCATACCCTAGACAACTTTTTGACTTTTCTAGGTCATTTTTAACCTTCCAAACTTAACCCTTACTAACCTAGGTTAATTTTTACATGCTTATTCCATCCCCCTAGGTCTAAGAACCTCTAGATAATAGTTCTCAAATAGGACTACAATGGTAAAACCCAAGGTGTCTAGTTTTTGGCACTATTAACCAAGTACAAATTTGAATCTAATAGTCAGCTTCTCCTGCAAGATGAGTCTTACCCTTTTTATTTTCTTCATTCCTAAGTTTTCCAATGTTGGCCAAATTTGAATAAATCTCCCAAATTTGAAATAACAAGTATCCTATATAAATGCCTACACAAGGAATTTTACATCTAGAACTTATGACTTTGGCACAATAGGTAGTTAAAAATTACTCAATAGTATATCTTAGAATTCTACATCACACATAGACTTACATGTTTGATCAAGGAGGGGCCTAGGTAAAATTCATTCTTGCATCTATCATGCACATTAATTATGCATGTTCCCTAAGGGAGAACTACATCATATCTGAGACCCTAGCTTGAGGGTTATTGTAGGTAGCAATCAGAACAATAAGGGTTCTTGATTATGTGATCATTCTTCCCCTAACCTAATTTTTTCCCCTTTTTTATTTTGATGTATTTTTTGTTTTCATGTGTGTAGATGGATACATGTATCAAAGATTAAAATGGAGTTATAGTGAGCTTCATTGACTTCTAGCCCTTGAAATTTGGTACATAGGCTCACATTGACCATATGAAAAAAACCCAGAAAATTAGATCCTCAAGATAATAGCATTAGGAAGGAATATAGTGTCAAACACTAGGGTGTCCTATTTCCATTACTCTTATCCAATCAGAAAATAGAAGTTAGATTCAGATTCCTAACAGTGTCTTAGTCTTGCTCTTCAATTTACAACCTCAGAATCCTCTGATTTAGTATGAATTTAGATAATTTAATTTCTATTTATCTTGTATAATTATCAATTAAAATATATATTTTTCCCTATCAAAGTAGATCTCCCTATCATTTTAGAACCTTATTATTCAGGATCTAAACACTAGATTCCCAAAAATAATAAAACAATTATCACTAGCACTATTAACAATCATAACATTAAACATAGGCTTATGATCAAGGTATTAATGAATGAAAAATTATTTAATATCTAAGTCATCATTGATAATTTCATTGTCATCAAATTAAGAATAAGATATCTAAACCATAGGAGTTGTTATGGGTATGTAAGTTCTAATAATCCCATCTAATGGGTTTTCATAGTGTGAATGATGATGATGTGCAAGATATGCCATTTAAACTTCTAGGACTTTCTTAAAATGATCTTGCAATGGATTGTTAAGTATCTTATGGGTTTTATGGTCACTAGGTTGTGAACCTAAGGTCTTGGATCTTATATTTTAATGTATAATATCTATTTATATAATTATTGATGCCTTGGTGATAGTCATAATATGTATTAACATCATATAATTTTTGTATAGGTCAACTCATATCAACCTCTATAGGAGGTGGGAGAGATATTAGATGACACTCCATAGTATTATTTAGTGGAGAAGTTGGAGACTTAGGTAATCATGTACATTTTCTCTCAAGTGTATTAGATAAGATGAGGTGATTAGGTTGTTGTGACATTGCATTAATTTTCATGGTTGCTTCCCTTTTTTTGTTTTATCTTGTTTTATATATTGGTATGAAACATAGTATAAGATGTAGTCATTGTGTTTCCTACATACTTAATATTTTTCAAGGAAATAAGTTTCATTTCTTGATCTCAAAAAATATGGCATAAGTCATTAAAAGATTTAAACTTCTTGAAAATAATTAACACATGTAATGGTGGAATAAAACATTGCTTAAAAATGTCTTAAAGTTCTTTACATGCCATTGGGTGTAATTTTGGATAACATTGATTTATACCTCAATAAATATTCATTAATGGGTTTATTGGGTTCCTTGTTTGATCTTAGAAATTTTCTCATATGAAATATTTTTAATGATGTTGATGGAAAAATGTGGTAGAAACTAATATGTTAGCAGCTTGGATGTTTTCACTAATTGTATTGGTAATCCATAGAACCATCTTAAAGTATAGTCATTTAGGATCCTTAAAAATAATTTGGATAAAATTTTATCATTTCAAGTATAATCAAGGCATGTTTCATACAAATATTGGAGATGTTGTTTAAGGTCACCCTTATCATCATAGATTGTGAACTTGGGTGTAACAAAACCATTTAAAAAAGGGTGAAAAGATATCTTAGGTGTTATATGATTATGTAATACATCTTGTGAATCAATATTATTAGTTTATTTCATAACATTGTGTTCAATGTTGCAAACCTTAACTTCTAAAGTTTTTTTAATTTAGATAAGAGTATTCATTGTAGACCCATTGGGATTAAGATTAGTGACTTGAGAAGTCATCAAAGGGGATGAAAACACCACTTGTGTTGATGTAGAAATTGAAATCAATAATTGAGTTGAAGTATTAATTATTCCCATGGAGGATGTAATAGCATTTGGTCCATATAAGGGTTTACCATTATTAGATGTGGATGTAATATCCTTAGCATGGTTATTTATTTCTTCTTGGGTAACATGTAAGAATGCATTAATAAATTATTTATTTGTATTTAAATGGTTAACTAAGGATTACTTATCTTCCATTTCAAAATGATCTTTGTTAACATTTTCCATATTTGATAAATGAAAATATAGTTGCCAAAGGAAATTGAGAAACTCATATCTACATATTACTAAAATTAGAGACCCTAGAACACTAAAAACCCTAGATCAAGCTAGGAGTTATGTGGAAAGACATAGTGGTTATGTTCAATAAATGTTTAACCATTTTTTGAAGGTGTGGGAATAAGGTTAAAAGATACAATATCATATACACAAGGATGAATAAAATCATTCTAAAGTATGTTAATCAATTTCAAAGTCAAATAAATTAATATTCTAAATTATAAAGCTGAGATATATTAAATATATAAAGTACCAAATTTGAAATATTTTCAATTAGTTATAATAACAAAGAGAAATAATACATAGATGGGTTTATTATGTGAAATTAGTTATAGGTTGGATAAAGGTAAAAGTGTGTAGGATCAAGATTTTGAGATAGTCATTAAAATATGAAAATGATGTTTCTTGATCTGTAGACACTATTAATGACCTTGATAAATTGTTGTTGATGCTACTATTTTTGACATGACACTATGTTTAGTACATAATATGTGTTAAATTATGATGTGACTAACTTCATTGTTCTGACTTTTATGTCACCTTTCTACTGATGTATTTATATCTAGAATAAAAGTTGTATATATATGTTTATGGATCAAACCCTATCTCTTCACCATTCTTCACCCTTGGTATGTGTTTTCTGAAAATGGGTTATTGGGCTCATAGTGTTGAGTTGACCACAAATAACCCTGTATCAATGAACATTGCCTACATAGACAATAATCCAAGGAGGACCTTTGACTTATGTAATTCTCTAATATGTGTGGGAGTGTGTGTGAATAATGGTGTAATATTATGTATGTAGATTCATTTAATTATCTATCTTTTAATTTGAAAAATACCGCTCATGGGTT
>JARHVA010004797.1:152500-232500 GCA_037957365.1 Torreya grandis | reverse complement strand
AAATGGGCTGATTTGGTGAAGGAGGGCGATGCTTGGAAAAAAGACAAAAATTCTGTTTTGGCACTTGGGCTAAGCCAAAAACTTTTCAAAAAAGCCACATCCTCTGGTGCTCCCAAGGCTGGAAGGAGGAAAGACCAGGATAAACTCAAAATTACAGGTGATCATTTGGTGGAATCTGGGGCGGTTAAGACCATGGAAGAGCACTTCCCCCAAACCACCCAATGATAGTGCTATCTTGGAATGTTCGGGGTTTGAATAGCTACCCCAGGCAAAAAGCTATTCGCAGTTTGGTTTGGGATCACTCTCCGGACATTTTTTGTATCCAGGAGACGAAACTTTCTGTTGACTCGTTTATTGCTTGTATGCCAAATTTTTGGCAGAATGGGCAATGGCAATGTGTGGGAGCTAAAGGCAGCTCGGGAGGGCTTGCTATGGGATGGGACCAAAGAAAAATTTTGCCACAACACTGGATCTCTTGTCTCTCGGCCTTGTCAATGGTGGCTTCTTCTCTGGAGACCGGGGAGTTATGCTTGGTTACCTCCGTCTACGCTCCTGTTGACATTGTTGGGCAGCAGCAGCTTTGGGCACATATCCGATACATCAGGCAATGCTTTCCCTTTCTACCATGGATACTAACTGGGGACTTTAATGTGGTGATTAGCCTGGAGGAGAAGCGTGGGGGACTAAGCCGCTTAGGCTCCTCTTCTGAGTGCCTGCGCCATCATATGGAGATGCTTCGTATTTCCGATGTGAAACCGTCCAACGGACTTTTTACTTGGAGTAACCGAAGAACAGGTAATGAGGCAATTTCTGAACGTCTTGATAGATTTTTAGTCTCCTCTTTCTGGCAATCCAGTGCTTTCACTCTCACTTGTGAGATCTTAGATTGGAGGGGCTCGGACCATTGGCCTATTAAACTTTCCATAGGTCAGATTGGGGGTCCTAAAAAACCTCCTTTCAAATTCCAGTTGATGTGGTTGCGGGATCCTTCCCTTTATGATCTCATAGGTCAATGGTGGAGACAGGGAAGCCCGCCTTATGGCACTGCCATGTTCTCCTTCATGAAAAAGCTTCAGTTTGTTAAAAGGAAATTACAGATTTGGAACAGGACTTGTTTTGGAAATCTGCAGAGTCAGAAGAAGCTTGCACAAGACCAGTTGGATGGCATCACCAGGCAGATAAGAGAGTTTGGACTCTCGGAAGACCTTCGCCTTCGCGAAGGCAGAGCGGCCTCTTTGCTGGCGGAATGGGATCTTAGGGAGGAGATCTATTGGAAGCAGAAGGCGAGAATTGATTGGCTTCAGGAAGGAGATAAGAATACGGCCTTTTTTCATAAGTCTGTACAAGGGAGGCGCAATGGTAATTTTATTACTTCTCTTATCACTCAGGATGGAACTCATCTCTCCTCCTCTCAGGATATTAGTAGAGAAGCTGTCCGGTATTTCTCTGATCTTTTTGACAGTAACACATTGATAGATGAAGAGGCAGAAAATGAAGTGCTGTCCTGTATTCCGTCCTTGGTGGATGATAGAATGAATGAAGATCTTTTGCATCCGATTGGTATAGCTGAAGTGGAGGAAGCTTTGTTCAGTATGAAGAGAGGTAAAGCCCCTGGCCCGGATGGATTTCCTGCTGATTTTTTCCAAGACTTCTGGGATATTATTAAGCATGACCTGGTAAGTGTTATAAAGGAGTCCTATGCTAACAAAGAAATGTTGCGGGCTTTGAATGCTACCTTCCTGGTGTTAATACCAAAGAAGGAGCAGGCAAATAAGCTGGATATGTACAGACCTATTGCGCTTTGTAATGTTGTCTATAAGGTGATTACTAAGCTCATAGCGCAAAGGCTGAAAGGGCTCCTTCCCAATCTTATTTTGGAGGAACAAGGAGGCTTTGTGGCAGGTAAGCAAATTATTGACGGAGTTGTGATAGCTTCGGAGGCTATTCACTCCATGAAAAGATCTCATGAGAAGGCTATGTTTATCAAGCTTGATCTTGCTAAAGCCTATGACAGGGTTAGCTGGAGGTTGGTGCAGAAGGTTCTTTCTGCTTTTGGGTTCAAACAGGATTGGATTAGGTGGGTGTTAAGCTGTATCACTACGCCTTCCTTTTCTATTCTTGTCAATGGAGCGCCAACGGAGCTTTTTGGAGCTTCTAGGGGGCTTCGGCAAGGGGACCCAATTTCTCCTTACTTGTTTATCCTTATGGCGGAAGGGCTGGGCAGGTTCTTCAAACACAGAGTCTCTCAGAATGCTATTCAGGGATGGAAGTGGGAGGGCAGAATATCCACCTTATCCCACCTTCAATTTGTTGATGATACTATCTTGGTTGGTGAAGCTAGGATCAAAGAAGCTGAGGCTGTCCGCATCACTCTTGATAAGTATTTGGCGGCTTCTGGACAGCAGATCAATGAGCATAAATCTTCTATTTACTTTTTCAACACGCCTGAATCTATCCAGGCAAGAATAGCTACTATTCTTCATTTTCAGATTCAGACCCTCCCTGTGATTTATCTAGGCGTTCCTATTGTTGTGGGACGTCAACCTAGGCTATTTTGGCAGAACATTCTGGACAAGCTGAGACAGAAGGTAAGCCACTGGACTTATAGATGGTTATCTACTGTAGGTAGGGTGATTTTGTTACAATCGGTTATTCAGGCTTTACCAATATATAGGAGCATGGTTCAGTGTGCCCCAGCCTACTTTCTTGAAGAATATGATGCTCTGTCCAGGAAATTTTTGTGGAGTGGTAATCTGTAATCTTCTAAATGGAGTCTCGTCAATTGGGACTTGGTGTGTAGACCTAAGCAGGAAGGTGGTCTGGGCCTTCGCTCGGCTAGTGTGGCTAGCATTGCTCTTGCTGCCAAGCTTTATTGGAGGTGGTGCACTAATCATTCGGCCTGGTGGGCGCGTATTCTGACAGCCAAGTACTTTCCGGACACTCATATTCATGATATTGCCAGATTTCCTCTTGAGGGGAGAGGGTCTATGATATGGGAGACCCTCAAGCGTGGTGCGCATTTGGTTAAGCAAGGCTTATTCTGGATGTGCCGTAGTGGTTCTGAGGCTCTATTCTGGATGGACTCTTGGGATGGGTTTCCCCCACTTTTACAGTCCCACCCGCACCTCCAAACCATGGCGAACTCTTTTCATCAGGTTGGGTGGAGTGAGGTGAAGCATTACAAAGAACCTTATAACATAGGAGTTACTATTGGTTTCAGGTGGAAGCATTCCTCGGATTGGCTGCCTGGAGGCTCGCAGGAGGAGAGAGAAGAATTAGCCCTTATTCTGAAGAATAGAAGGTGTGGAGCGTTGCATGGATGTGATGAATTGGCTTGGAGTGGGGACTCAACAGGAAGGTACTCTGTTGCTGCTGGCTACAAAACTTTGCTTAAGCAAACAAGAGAGTTTGGGCAGTTTCAATGGGGAACGAAAGTGTGGAATCGAATGGCATGGCCCAAATGTAATTTTTTCCTCTGGCTCCTCACGCACAATAGATGTCTCACCTGGGATAATCTGTGTCGGAGAGGATTTCAGGGACCGTCTATTTGTATGCTGTGTTTTAGCAATGAGGAGACAGTTGCCCATATGTTCTTTCAGTGTTCATTTGCTCAACAGGTTTGGCACCTGTGGTGGAGCGCGTGGAGAACCTCTTGTAGACATGTCTCCTCTGTTAATGAATTTTGGGCCCGATTGGGCCAGGCTCCTCTTAAAAATTCCTTGCTGCAGGCGGCCTGGGAGGTGGGGCCATCCTTCATATTTTGGAATTTATGGCTGGAGAGGAATAGGCGCATCTTCAGGGGAGCGCGGATGGATTTCAGGCAGCTGTGGAACAAGATTGCTGTTGCGCTGCAGGAAACGTGCTTGGCCAAGTCTGCGCTTGAAGTCAATGTGGAACAAGCGGCTGCGGACTTGCTTGGACGCCTGGGAATTGATGTTCCCAGCGATGGCGTGGGAAGGAAACACTTTGGTCTGCCAAAGGGAAGGCGCCAGTTGGCGCGACCAGTCAACAGAGCTGGGCATTGGACGCCCCCAGACAAAGACTGCATCAAAATTAACACAGATGGGTCTTCCCGTGGGAACCCAGGAGCTGCGGGTATTGGGGGAATTGCTCGGGACTGTCTTGGTAACATTAAATTTTTGTTTTCTATTTACAGAGGCTGTTATACTAACAACCAGATGGAAGCTGAAGCCATTCTTGAGGCGGTTGAAGGTTGTTGTCGGGAGCGCCATCGTAATGTCATCTGTGAATCGGATTCACAAGTTGTTGTTAATTTACTAAATAACAGCAATTCTGGTAATACTGATTGGAGTTTACAAGTTATTATCCAGCATATTAAATTTTTTAGTTCGTCTTTGAATGAGATTTCTTTTCAACACATTCTGAGGGAATGGAATGAGGTTGCAGACTGCTTAGCTAAGTGGGCCTCAGAGAATGGGGCAGATTGGAGAATTACGGAGGAGAATCTCCTTTCGCTGAATTTGTATCAAAAGCTGGTCCATTTGGTGGATCAGGAGAAAAAATTGTAATTGGCTTTGCCTGGTTTACTCAATAAATTTTTACCCCCGGTTTAGTTAAAAAAAAAATGATGGTTGGTATTATTACACATGTGGTAGTTGTAATTATAGTGGTGTAGTTTTGATAATAATTTATCTAACATGGTGAATTCTTGGAAAGTTTCACCTAACATGGATTATAGTATCAAGGTGTTGATAAATGGATGTTAAGTTTTTAGAGTGATAGGTTAATCTAAGAGGATTTGGGTTTGTAGATCTTACCTTAATTCACCATTGTTGAAAATCTATATTTGCACTAATGTCAACAGCATTGGCATTGTGTTCTCCACCTACGTGCCAATTTGTTTGATCTAATTCCACTTTTGTATTACTACACACTCTTATAGTATCAATATTTTATCACTAAAATTATTAGTAATGACATTAAAGTGATGTCACCACACTCTAAAATTATGAATCAATCATTATGAGTTGTTGTAATGGTTCTGATTTAAATTTTTAGGACTAAACAGATGTAAATCTTATATTGTTAAAGGGTTGAGTAAAGAGGGTAAATATAAATATATATTACAAATAACTAACTTAATTGATTTACCCAAAATATAAATTATAAGGAGAAGATTAAATTATCTTGAGTAAAATGATAGTACCTAGATGATGATAATGCTAAAATAGGTCAAGAAGATAGCCTATAGCCCTTTCATTCTGAAATTGGAGTTTTGGTTACCTTAAGATAGTAGTGTGGTCAACTAGACAATAGAACACTGCACTATTGGCAAAGGCACCATGTTATTATCTTTTTGTGGACATGGGCCTTAAGACTTTTGGGGATGTTGTGAGAGGTATTTTGGATTCTATATATGTGCTGAGGAACTCTTGATCATTCTTCTATGTCAATGTTTAGTTGATTTTCCTTTAAAACCCTAATGAACACTTACACCCACAAAACAACTATGGAATAAAATGCAAAAGGAAGGGTGGAAAGTGTGTTGTGAGATATGAGGATCACACTATATATAACCCTTGTCTTTTTATCTACTACCTATATTAACCCCAATGATAGGGGTCTCAGATCACATGTAGTTCTCCCTTAGGGAATGTGCATAATCAATGTGAACAGTTGCTATAATGAATTTTTCTTAGGCCCTTTTTTGATTAAGCATGTATATCTATATGTGATTATAAGTAATATTTAGAGTGATAAGATATAATATTAACTAATTTTTATGTAATTATGTGCCAAAGTATTAATTGCTAATTTTAGAATGCCTTGTGAGGCTCTTTATATAGAAATAACTTTAATTTTAATGTAAGGTTCTTGTTCACAAGTGGATAAGGTGGAAACATATATAAAATCATAAAAAGAGACATAAATAATTGTAAGGACCCAAAATGAGCTAAAAAAATGACTGTTGGAAAATAGCGCTAAGGTGGACACTAGTAAAATGTGCTACTATCCAAGACAGCTATTATCTTGTAGGTAAAAAAACTAGGTTGTGACTAAAAAATAGGCTAGGGCCCCTTGTGACTGGGATAATAATGCCATAATACCATTATAGTTACACAAATATGGTAAGATAATCCATAATAAGGAAAAAAAAACCAAAGTGACCATGCAAATAAGACCTCCATTCATTATTAATAACTTCCTATGAAAGAGCTACAAAAGACAATACTTGTGTTGCTTGACCAAATCAGGTAGTGTACATTTAGCTCCCTTTTATTATAGTAATACAATGGAAATTAAATTAATAAATTCAAATTAAAATAAAAATGCATACATGTACTTACCTATATGGATGTGTTCTGGACCCAGCCCACTTCTTGGCTAGAGAAGTGGACAGACATTTAGAATAGTAGTTGTGAAGAGAAAATACACAATGTGGGTGTCCCTTGTACTAAATCTAATTAACTAATTGGATCATGAGAAAAAAATCCTTTTTTTCTCCCACTCTGATATATAACTAAATCTGAGAGGTAATATATGAATGTGGAGGAACAAGCACTACTTTCCTGCACTCTAATATGTAACTGAGTCTAAGAAGTGTTTTATGAATATGGAGGAACAAGCCCTACTTGTCTCCACTTTGATATGTAATTGGGTATAAAAATTAATATTTGAATGTGAATTAAAAATTCATGATTGCCTCTACTTTGAATGTAACTGATTCTAATAAGTAATCTATGTTTAGAGGTTAAAATTATTGCTCAACCTATGTAATATGGGTTTTGTGAAAATTATGGATCAATTATTTTTAAAAAAATATACGACCAAATCTAGTGAAATCCTAGTGAAAATATGAGTGAAATATATTAGTTTATGCATAGATAATGGTATAATTTACCATTTTATCTATATAACCTGGTGAAATCCTATGTTTTCAAAGATATGTGACCTGCATCATGGCCCCAAACTTGATATCTTAGTAATCTAGCTGTGTAAACTATGTATAAATTTTTATGTATATATATATACATATATATACACACACACACACACACACACACACACACACACACACACACACACACACACACACACACACACACACACACACACACACACACACACACACACACACACACACACACACACAAACACACACACACACACACACATATATATGGATGGTGTACCATGTACATGACCCCATAATCATAGCCTAGGTATTAGACATTGTTAAAATCCTATGTAAAATTAAGAATATGAACTAGTATCATAGAAACCTATAAATCTGAGTCAAATAGTGTATCTAGTTATATGAGTATTTGAGTGTCTGAGTTTATAAAACTATATATATGTATATCTAAGTCATTAATAAATATATGTATCTTAATATATGTGTCAATCTATGTATTTAATCCAAACTATGTGTTTAAGTCACTGAATTAAGAAATCTGAGTCAACTATGTATTTGTATATATGAGCCACTGAGTAAATCTAGGTATCTTAACCAAACCATGTGTCTGAGTCACTGAGTATTTGAGCCAAAATATATCGATTTGAATAGTTTATATATCCCCCCTTTTGGTGAGAGAGTTGAAACTAGGGTTAGGGTATCAAACTAAAAGTGATATTGATAGGCATGTTACTAAATGTAAAGGATTAATAAGATGATTGTACGATCAATTATTTTGACAAGTGTAGAGGAATTGTTTGTAAATGGAGACTAAGATAGGCCTATGATCTATAGTGAGTTTTTTAAGGAAAAAATATTATTTTAGTATGTAGAGTCAAGTTTATTAGGATATAAGTGTAACTATTATAGTGCATGGGATATCATCATCGAGTTCCACATGCTAGAAATGGATTGGAAATCAGAGCCATGGTTCTTGAGATATCATGATCAAAAAAATTTGGTAATAGTTAGAGAAATTATCATGTATGGTCAACCTTAAGTGGGTGGAATTTTTAAAACATTGGTTAAATAGGTTTGATTGATTAATTTTATAAATCATTTAAACATTCTAATTTAAGATGTTTATTATTCTAAGTCAATAAATGATGCCGAGGGGATGAGGTACCAATGTGACTTACTAAAATTAGGTTGAGGTGTTTATCCAAGCTGATGAAAAGATTTCCTTAGTAATAATTACATCATTTTCCATTTTTTTGACTTATTGATTACATTTTTCATTGGTTTTCACATCATTTGAGATAGATTAGGATTTTTAGGAGGTTTGCACTACTATCCCAAAGATAATGCTAGTGTTCATAGATCATGCTAGTGTCTAGTGCTTGTGTCCTATCTATAGAATTAATGTCATATCAATTAAAATTTGATTTTTTAAATTTTAAATTACATTTAATGATTATTTTATCATGTTTATTTTTCCATATATAGATGATAAAGTCTGATTCTATGTATTTTATAGGTGGATGTGCATATGAGGGAGTTATGTAGTGTTTAAATGATTGAGTGATTAGGAGGGTTTCCCTTGATAGATGATGAGAGAGAATTTTTGGATATGGATGGTTTGGGTTACATGGTATCACTTGCACTAGTGCCCTAGGATTCCCATATGATGACTACATTGTGTGAGTGGTGGAATGTTGATAAATGTACTTTTTGGTTGCCCACTAGGGGGATTATTGATACCTTAGAGGATGTGCATAGGATACTTAGATTTCCTTTTACTATTCAATGGTATGTAATATAGGAGGAAGATGGGGATATATCCATAGACTAGGCCTTAAGGTAATTTTTAGCTAGACCTCTAGGGACCCATCATCGAGGAGTAATATTGATTTATTACTATTTGTGATTATTACAACTAGTTTTCTATAATCATGAATTTTTTTGCGGTGTTATTGGCTTAATTTTTTTCAATGGATGGTAGTAGGGTATCCATTTCATATATGATGCATGAGATTATTCAAGACATAGAGGAGTATGGGATCAAATACTTATGGGGTCTCACTATGTTAACCCACTTATATCAATATTTGTAGAATTTTACTTAGGAGTTGTGTGGTGGTGGGATTAGATCTTTGATATGGTTACATTGTAGGGCTTATGCACACATTATAGTGGCTATGCCTAAGGGGTTCCACATGCATACTAGGCACACCCATAGGTATTTATGGAGATATGTATTGGCATATCTCCTATGTGATCAAGGATCATGGTGTATTATCAATTATTATTGGATAGAGTGATAGATAGATCTATTATTTAGAGAACTTATAGGGCATTTCAAGGATGGCTCAAGGATGGGATGTAATTGAGATTAATTTGGGTGAGTTATTGGTTGCATGATTTATGGACCATAGTTTTTGAGAGGTTTTATTATGATAAGGTGACATAATATTTCTATTTAGTCTAGGATGTGCCTCTCACACCATGGGTGTGGTTGAGTAGCTAGGCCCCAGTAAGGCCATGTAGTATATCAAGACCCACAATGGCTAAGTTGTCTTTGATTTTAGTGATGGATTGAGATATTTTTATAGAGATACCTAATATAGATGAGGTGGGGGATATCTATACCTTATTTTTATGATGGGGATGACACAAATGGCCACCACTATTTTTTTGGTATGGGGCCATTATGGAGGATGTACTAGATTTAGATACCATTGGAGTAGTTAAGAATACATTGTTATTTGTATATTTACATGTTTTTTTATCTATTAATGGTTCATTGGTTTGTTGAATTTGGTCTAATGTATTGTCCTAGTGTGAATAGGTGTAGGAGATGATGATTATAAGGAGACCATTATTAAGGGTATTTTGTGAAAGATTACATGAGATATTACTAACGATGACATGGATGATGGGTTAGTGGAGAGAGAGATAGGAGTTTCAAGTGTTTGTGCCCACTTATTTGATTGAGTATCCATTTATACTAAAAAATATAGTTAGGTAATTATGGATAGAGATGAGGAATGTGTCTAATTGTAGAGGTGATTTATGCCCCCACCCAATAGTTTAGGTGAGGCAAGTAGTAATATCATGGATGACTATATTCATCTACAGTGGGAGCATGTCAAGCTAGTGGTTGAGACAATAGTGATATGAGAGAGGGATTAGAACCATAGAGCTCAGTCTCACTCTAGATCTAGAGGGGATGTAATAACATATATCTCTAGTGTGTACATATCTAAGAGTGAGGGTGATGATGTTGGTCCTGGTAACCAAGCTCTAATTATTGAGTAATTATGTATCATTATATGAAAAATTATTTATGATATATATATATATATATATATATATATATATGGACCTATTATTATATTGACATCGTGTTACTGGAATCTTAATTTGTGGCATTGTTTATTTAAGTAGATATTTGATTATATTCATGACTTATGTGTTGATATGGAAACGTGTTCTTCAGCTAGATAATTATAATTGACTATTTATTATATAGATGCATTTGAGTAGACATGTATATTAGATTAGCAATGTTATTTGTTTGTATCAATGGCATATGAGTGTTCTAATATACATGAGTATGGATCATGTGACTATGGCATGTACTATCTAAATCTTGATGGCATAGTAAATAAGTGAGCATACTGCTCATATTGTATAGGTGTAAAAGTATGTTCTAGAACTGATATTACTTACGGTGTACTACTAGTGGATAAATTTTTAGAATCTATAGAAAATATATTAATAAATTATCATATTTAAGTGTACTTTATTATATATTATGTCTTGAAAATATTTTCATTTGTTATCATATTGGAGTTGTGTCTTGATCTTTGTGATCTCTTCCAAATATATTAATTAGTTTTCATAATGAGATTATTAGGTGAGTTTCTTTATATTTTATTACCATGTTGTTTTAATTAGGCTGATTTATGTGAGCTAGTTTCTATCTCTATTGACTTTATGGTGTATTAGATATCATAAATTAGGTGTCCTAGAAACCACATGGCTCATACGATGAGTAAATAATGGCTCCTTAAAAGGACAATCTTGGGGTAACTCACTCATAAAGGAATTTGATTTAAGATAATTTGGATAAGTATATCTTGATTCCCCATACATGAATACTATAATGCCTTTGTCAAAATATTAGTCAATATGATCTTTGAGTGCTTAAAAGTTGTTGTCCCAATGTCCATTGATTTGATGATAATTGTAATATGGTTTATTCCTTATTCTTTGAATATGATGTGCTAGATGGTGATTAGTATGTGAAGTTGTAATAATCCCCCATCTAATAATGTAAATAATATGAGGCATATCTCTATCTAAAAACTATAAATCCCCTCTACTAGTTTCTTGTGGTCTACTCACTATGGGATATGCTCTATGAAGTGGCTCTTTTCCCTTGTTGATTATCTTGATTGGTTATTTATATTCCACTTTTTTGTTGATGATGGATGCATTAGGTTTTTTTACCATATTATATGACTATGAATATGAGAGATCTAAATCCAAATATACCTATGAATGTGTCTCAACTAGTCTGAACTTATTTTCTAATACCAAAGCGATGTAATATATATGTTGAAATGATATGGATGTCTCATATAAGAATTTCTCTTAAAGAGGGAAGATGAGGCCTATAGAAAAGAGGTATTATGTCTATAAATCTATCTACTAGTAGATTAAATATTGCATACATGATTTGAATTGTAATATGTAATCATTTACTATTTCTAACTTTCCCTAGTGTAGTGAAGGCAACCTCTCATATGTGACTTAATGTCCCTTATTCTGAATATAATGCATGAGAAAGACTTCTTATAACTCATCATATGTATGTATTGAACCAATGTGAATTGAATGATGGAACCAATTTAAGGCCTCACCCTCTGGAGTTTTTGGAAATAATTATAAGAGAATAAAACTATGAGTGACATGTGCCATAGCCTTCCTATAATCTTTATGGTGAAAGTATGGGTCTCTATGTACATTGAACTTTGATAATATTAATATTAATATCTAAATATTATGCATAATATGGTATTGACATGGATATCATTGGAATCAACCCAAGAGTAGTATGCTTTACTTTCCAAGGTGAGCTAGTGTACTTTTTGCAAAGTACCCACAACATGCATCAAGGAGATGACCTCTTGTGAATGTATATTAATATAATCAAGAGGTTAAATTAAATATTGAATCTTATTATTAATTTTATCCATTAACAAACTACATCAAGGAACATTGGTATAGATAGTGGGTTTGCTCACTATAACCTTTGGAGGTGTGATAGCTTGGACCTAGTGAGAGGGAAATTGGTTGTCACCCCCATGGAGGTTAGTATGAGAAACGGGTTCTACTATAGTAAGTAGGGGGAAATTCATTGGTATATATTATATTTTTAATTGGTAAAGAAGTATTAGATACTAATGGAATATAAGACACATTTTTATCATTTGAATGTAATCCATGTAAAATATGAACATGATTATAAGTTCACACACTTTTATTTAAATGCATATTATTAATCAATTGTCATTTAATAAGTAATAAATTTAGACATGAGATATGGGTGAAGTAGAGAGAGGACTAGACTCAATTTATTCTTCACTAAAATCATAGTAATCATTTTTATTCCAAGTTTCATCAAAATCAAAGTTTATTTCACTTGTAGAGTTAAGATAGGAAGAACTATAATTTTCATGTTCAATAAGACGAGGAGAAAAAGAATATTTTAGCCTTTTAATACTATGCAATATATCATCATGTGTAGGTGAAATCAAATGTGTATCTTCACTATCTATGAGTTGAATGCACATGTTATTGTTATTTTTAGTAATGGAGTCAAGGATAGAAGAAGTAGTAATAATATTTTCATTTATCATATTATGAAATGTATTAAGAGAGTTAGAGAGATTTGAATTATCTATATTTTGCATGCAATCACTATATTGATCTTGAAATGTAAAATAAGGTGACAAAATAATATCATCTACTTTAGTTTGTAAATCTATAAAAGGCATAACATAATTTGTACTTGATTTTTGGAATTAAAATCGGAAAGGTGAAAAGATTCATCTAATATATCCTCATTATCACTTTCATTACAAT
This sequence comes from Torreya grandis, assembly GCA_037957365.1. NCBI lineage: Eukaryota > Viridiplantae > Streptophyta > Pinopsida > Cupressales > Taxaceae > Torreya > Torreya grandis. The sequence continues at coordinate 219,491 of JARHVA010004797.1, read as the reverse complement.
TATCATTGTAATATGATATCCATCATTACAAGAATAATAATTATCATTAGATATAATAATCATACTAATGATCATGTTCTAATGTATAATTTTGAAAATTAGTCCATTCATTTATATAATTTTACAAAAAGGTTTAAAAATTGGTTAATTGGGTGAGGGGTAAGAGGTTCCCTATAAGTAATTTTAAACTTACCACAAAAGAGAATATAAAAAATGAACAATAGGAACACAATGGGTAGAAGATAATTAAAAATAAATATATTTTAAAATATGTTATATATTCAATCCAAAGTATAAAAAAATTAGAAATTGACTTGAAACCCTAAGGGCTAATGTTTGGATGTGTGAGGACCTAATATGTAGATCTAGGGTTTTTAGAAAAAAATAGAATATTTAATAAATGAAACCCTGATAGAGGAATGATATGGATCATTTAGAATGTGAAAAAATCAAGAAAAAATAAGAATTTTATAAACCCCAATTTGTTACACAAAAATGGAGAAGGCAAACCCTAAGATGAAACTAGGTTTATTAAGAAATATTTGAAGTAAGTCAGGTTCAACAAATGATTTAACTTTTTAGGACTTAATATATGTAAATCCTAGATTATTAAAGGATTGAGTAAAGAGGTAATTGTAGATATACATTTAAAATATTTAATTTAATTGATTTACCTTAAATAGTGAGTGTAAGGAGAAGATTCACTTATCTGGAGTAAAATAAGTATCCCTAGATGATGATAATGTTGAAACAAGTTAGGAAGGTATCTTGGATCACTTTCATTATAAAAATAGAGTTCTAGTTGCCTTGAAATATTAGCATGATTAGTTTTAAACTAGTGCATTGCACTATTGGCAAAGGCATCAAGATAATGTCTTTTTGTGGACAGGGGTCTTAAGAATTTTGGGAATGTTTTAAGAGGTATTTTAGGTTATATATATGTGCTTAGGATATATTGATCATTCTTCTACATCACTATTTATTTTATTTTCCTATAAAACCCTAATGAACACCTACACACATGAAACAATAATTGAATCAAATGTAAAAGGGGAAAATGGGTTTTGGGATATTATAATCATGTGATGTTTAACCCCTTCCATTATATTTATTTCCTATATTAAACTAAATGATAGAGGTCTCAGATCACATGTATTTTTACCTTAGGTAACATGCATAATTAATTTGTATAGTATGCTACAATGGATTTTGTATAGGCCCTTATTTGATAAGTCATGTAAATATATGTGATATTTAGTAATATGTAGAGTGTTGAGTTATATTATTGACTAATTTTTATGTAATTATGTGATAAATTAGTAAGTGCTAGTTATAGAATGCCTTGTGAGGCTCTTCATATAGAAATAAATTTAATTTGAATGTAAGATGCTTGTTTTTAGGTTGACAAGGTGAAAAGATAGATAAAATAAAAATAAGAGACCTAAAGAAGGTTAAGGACCCAAAATGAGATAAAAAAAAATATAACTATTGAAAAATAGAGCTGAGGTGAACATTAGCATGGAGTGATACTATCCACAACTACACTATTATGTTGTAGGAAAAAAATTAGGTTGTGACTGAAAAAAATAGGCAAGGGACCCTTGTAAATAGGATAATCATGACATAATACCATTGGAGGTGAAAAAATATGGGAAGACAATCCATAATAAGGACAAATATACCAAAGTTACCATGCAAACAATACCTCCATTCATTATTAAAAACTTCTAGTGAAAGATAACAAAATACATAGTACTTGTGTTACTTGACCAAGTTAGGGTGTGTACAAGTTCAACCAATGCTTCATATTCCCCATTATCTCATAATGTACTCTTCCATTATTTTTAAGTTAGTTATGAAAATAATAATTAAGTTAGAAAGTATACAGATACTAGATATTTGATCTCTTAGATATTGTACAAAAATTAGCAAAATAAAACTTTACTAATATAGTTCTACCTTTAGGTTTCATTTTTATCTTTACTTTCATTGATCTAGTACATGTGAATTCTTATCCTTTTTCATTTACAAGTTTTGTTCCATTCATAACCCTCTTAAATACATTTAAGTAGGTTGTTCACTACGTCTCATATTGGGCCCTAAATTAGTGGTATCATAACATACATAATTCACATCATTTCCAAGCAGTTTTTAGTGTTTTTGAAATTTATCTCTATTTGTATGCCCACTCATAATGAAGTTTGAGTATAAAAAGTTAGAGATCAAGACTTTTGACCCTTCATTATACTTTCCTTCACATCCTCAAATGAGATACAAATCTTTTAAATCACCAAATTAAAAAATCTTCCAAAAGCTTATAGAGGATGTATTGGAGAGATAATGAGAATATTTGGAAGAATGTCATGCACATGAATGAATAAATATCATTGATAATTTCTTGTTACTTCTTAAGAAATAAACTCATTTCAACACATGTCATTATCATTGATTAGCTGGTGGTCAAATGCCATATAATGTATAATTCAATCTATACATCCTTATGTTTGAAGGCAAATTATATGTAGATGTGATAGATAACTTGCTTAACCTAATTTATTCATATTATGGGGTTAATCAATTTTTTGACTAATAAAATATTACATTCACTCTTCTAAACATTTTTTATCAGTAAATAAATGGTGGTAGAACTATTTAAGTTCACATGAAAATATTTAATATGAATTCAACCTAGACATGTTTATAGACACATTGAATGGTTTTGAATAAGTGATCAAAGAAACCTATTACCTTATTGGTAATTGTGATGACCAGTACATCAAGTTCTCTTAGTTGCACTAAGATAAACAATAATTTTTTCAATAATACACAGATACTTTTCATACGTTGGTGTCCAAATTTAGGTTCAAAATTCAAAATAAAACATTGTTTTGAAGTATAGGTCCAGTTTTAGACCACATATATAATCAATTATTTATTTATTATAGACATCTTCAATCAGAAAAGCCTACAAATTTTATTAAAAGTTTGAGGTAAAGGCCCAGTCTAGGACTAATACAAAATATTTTAAGTCTTAGACTAGGAAGTAGTCCAAATATTCCAAGAATAATTATAAATCAAGGAATAGATCCAAACACCCTACATAGAAGAAACAACAATCATCAAATGATCAAGATAAGAAATCTAATATTGGAAAGTTGTGTTCAAGTGATAATTCTAACAACCATTCTAATGACTAATGTCATGATAGGAAAAATCTACTTGCATAACTTTAAGTAGCATGTAAAAACATTGAATCATGGGGGAAAAGTAAGAAAATCATATATTTTGAGCCTAATTCCATGGTGGGTACCACAAACATCTCTACTACCCCTATGGAAATAGAGGAAGTAAAAATATTGTTCCATTCTCAATTATGGATCAATGCTAAACTATTACACTTAATTTTTGAAAATAGAAGTTATAATAATCTAATGTATCCTAAAGTGGTTTGATTTTGAAAATTATTTTTGACACCTAACCCATAGCCATATTCTATTATATGGTTTAGTGTGGGATTTGAGAAACACATCACTTAGTAGTGTTAATTGGAATACAACCTCAAGCCTTTTCATGATAAAACCTTTAGGATGTAACTCCAGTAGAGGAATGTGATTTTTTATTTGGTCAACCATATATTTAACACCAAAATAAATTATATGAGGAAATCCATAGAAATTTTGTCATAGATATTAGTGATATGAGATATAACACACCAAAAGGAGTCCCTAAGCTATCACTCATCAGCACTAAGTAGTGTAAGAAATTGGTCACATCTAGTAATATTTTATTGATTTTTGTTGTAAGATATAAACATAAAATCATCCTTTTGGATCTATCATATCTCAATTTATCCATTATTAGTAATATAAACCTTAGATTTGAACTGTAAGTTAAAAGAATAAAAATATATCATTCAACTACTAAAAGAAGTTCTTACACACTATGCAGTGAATAAAACTATTGATTTGATCCTTATAATACCTCTACCTAATGTTTATTTATATCATAGGTCATTTATAAAGAATGAATAAATCAAGTAATGGATCAATGAGCTCATGTACAAAGGACACCTCAGGACCAACTCATCACATTGTGGTAATTATATTTACACCAAATAAAGATAGCACAAGGAGGTTGTACATTGATTACAAAGCTCTCAATAAGATAATAGTGAAGAAATATTATCCTATTCCAATTGTTTTACTATCTCGATGGTGATAAATGCAATAATAAAACAAATACTAAGTCTAGGTATCATTAGATTGCTATTGAACCTACATATATAAAGAAGATAACCTTCAAGGAAAAATTAATATTTTTGAATGATTATTCATGCCATTTGGTTTGACTAATGCACCAAATACATTCATGTAGATGATAAATGTATTATTAGTCCATTCACTACTTCATTTATTTTAGTCTACCTTTATAACATCCTAATTTTTAGAAAAAACATGGAATGGACATCTACATCATATACAATGAGTGATTGACACTATAGAAACACAAGTTGTGTGTAAGCAAGGAGATTTTTTCATTTTCTATGCTTGAGATATAGTATCTAGGATATATAATAGATGCAAAATGAGTGCATGTTGACCTAGAGAATATTTAAGTCATGTAGGAATGGAAAAAACCAAATAATATCATATGGCTTCATAACTTATTGAGATTATCAAATTTCTACATGAGATTTGAATTATGTTTTCTCATATGACTTGGCCTCTCAAAAATTTTACCAAATGTGGTATTAAAGAAAAGATCATCTTGGTAGCCAAACAACATACATTATTTGAAGAATTGAAATTAAAACATTGTTCCACACCATTTTATCTTGAGATAGATTCTTTTGACTTCAAATTTGGACCAATTCTCACTCAAATATGGCCATCTAGTTTCTTACCAAAGTGAAACATTCACAGCATGGGTAAGAAACTACCCATCTTATGGTCACAAATTTTATGTTATTGAATATATATGTAATCATTATAAGTAATATATCTTGGGAAATGATACTATGATCCACATAAATCACAAGTAGATTTAGTTCTTGTAGACTCAAAATAAGTTATAGCAAGAGTGGAATCAAAAATGGTCTTCTTATCTTCAACAATTCCATCTAAACATTAAGAATACGAAAGTAAGTTTTAATCCAATCATAGATCAATTGATCTATCCAATGATTCAATCTCTCATTTATGTACTTGATGCATGTAGACATGAATTTAAGACATTGTCAAAATTATATCTAACTAACATGAATTTTATAGATATCTATCATAATTTTATTTACAATTTTTCAAATCCAAAATTATAACTAAAAGATAAAATCATGTATCACATTGGGCACTTATGTGTTCCACATCAGGAAGAGAGAAAAAAATAATATGGGAGACTCATTTACTGACACTTTTCCTCTTATAGCAACCTATTGAGTTTAAATATTCCTAAATGCACACCTTAAAGGGTGTACTAAGAAAGGTGTGGGCATGATTTTGGTGATTTATAAGACATATTTTTACCTATTTATCATTCCTAAATCCATTATAATCTTCCTCAAATTTGATACCCTAGGTTATCTCCTTCCATCTTGCATCAACTAAGTATTTTAGGTCTTATAATTTCCTAATATATCAACCCATTCAATGTAATTTTATCTGTCATCCATACCTTCCCAAATACATCAATCAGATGAATGTAATTTTGAATGTTATGGTGTAATCTTCAAAAATATATTAACTTATTCAACCTAGTTTGAGTTTAGTCGACACATGTAAAACTAAATAAATTTGGACGATATTGTTGGCTTACTATTTGAAAGGGATTAAGATCATTCACCACTATAAATACAAGTTACCATTTCATTCCAATAGAAAGGAACATTAATTTTTGCATTATTATTGCTCACACATCTGACCTAAGTCTATATTTGGAGTATTTAATGCTTAGATATTGTCTTGAAGAAAATTTTATCTTGTGGATTCTTGGATGTAATAGGAAGAGTCCTTTTAACTTATATCTTGATTCAACCTTTGAGATCCTTACATCCACACCAATATCTTGCAAAGAACCATTGGATAAGGGGGAGATTGAAGTTAGACATGAATTTTTCAAATTAATTATATTCTAACCTAAACTCTTTAATTTTATAGATATAAGTTACATAATTGTTTGGTTAATGATTATATATCTCATTGTTTAATATTTTTCTACACTTATACTTAGTGTGGCTATAGGATTATTTGCACTTTGTATTTATCAAATTTAGGTAGCCCATTCCACCATTTTCCTACCATGTGTCCTTTCCCATTTTATATATTTATAACCCTTCCCATTTTACTTATGTTATTTGAATGAAATATTAGATTACTTACAAATAGAGACCTAATTAGAGCTACTTCATTGTGTTGATTTCTTAGAGGATTTGAAACCATTTATATTGATATTATGTTGTAGGTGAACCTATTTATATGTTTGTGGATCTATTTGGTCATATAAAGATTCATTAAATATCAATGGGATCTCTTTGATTTACTTTCTCCAAGTTTGGATCCTTAGATAGGATAGTTTCAGGTCAATATTGTATCGTTGCATACATTCTGGTAAACTTGATGTGAACCTAACCATTGCCTTGACTTATTTAGCTAATTGTATCAAACATATCAATATAGTTATGTTTATACATATTTATTAACAAATTGATTTAGCTAGCATGATACAATGTCATCTTCATTTCTATTTCTAGCCAATTGTATCAAACTGATTGATACAGTTATGTCTCATCCTTTTTACCAAATTTATTTCTAGTGAACTATATTGAGTAGGTAAATATAGTTCAATGGAGGCATCTTTTCAATTAATTATTTTGGTAATTATGATATAATTTTAACTCTATATCTCAATTATCCTCCTAAAAACTATATCAAATAGGCTAATATATTTTTGTTCAAGCCCTGTTTCTAGTCAACTATATCCATCTGCTCGATATAGTTATGTATTTACATTTTTGCTTATTTCTAAGCCTTTTTATAACCAAATTCATCAACATGTTTGATTTAGTTTTGTATTGAAATTAATTCTAGTAAACTACATTGATCAATTCAATTTAGTAGTTAATCTTTGTCTACAACTCTATTTAAAACAAATTATACCAATCTACTTGATAAAATTATGTATTATGTGTATAGATGCAATGGACAATGTCAATACAATTATGTTTGTTTAAATTTTCAAGCATAATTAAGGTTAATTAATTTTTCATTTAAATTTAATCACACATTTCATTTCAAGTTAACTATATATTTATTTCAATTCACTAAATGCTACAAATTAGTTTTTTATTTTTTAACTTTATATTCTAATTATTTGGATTTCCCTAAAAACTATGTTTTAGTAGTTTTCAAACTACTCAGCTACTGCCATGAAGGGGTATGAGGTATTTTGTTTACAATCCTAGTTTATTATTCACAGGTATCATTACATGAGGGGATTGCCTAAATATTAATATACATAGTACATAGATAAACATGTAATGTAGTTTTCACATGATTCATGATATATTAGAAACACTTAGGACTCTTTTTTTATTAAGCTTTAGGAAGCCATCCATATTTCTTATTATGTAGTGTACCAATTATTAGTTAGCATCAATAATTTACTCTCAAATTACCCTCAAATTTGAGTTTAGTGAGGCATGGGCATGGTACTTCCTCCATAGTTAGTGATCTAAAACATTGGGATATCATTATCCAATGGATGAGTCTCTATCTATGAGAGCATATAAATTATTCAAATCCTTTATTACATCTACCCAATCCTATTTTCAAAAAAATAGATAAAAAGAATTATTATATTTCATTCTTTTATTATTATTGTATTTTATATTACAAACTATATCAACCAACATTAATATAGATATATGTTGTGTCTTATACCTAAATCAACCAACAGTGATATAGTTACCTATGTGTAGACTACATCAACTAGCTTGAACTATTCTCTTATGTTTACATCCCTAACTACATCAAATAGTTTAAAGCACTCTATTTTTGTATATCCCTCTACTTGTTTGACTTTATCAAACAAATTGATATAATTCATTTTTTCCAACCATGTATTTTATAGACTACATTGAATAAATCAAAGTAATCTATTTCCTATTACCCTTAATTCTCACAAACTAAACTACAATAATCACCTTGATATAGTCTATATCTCATCACATGCTAATATGAATGTATCAAATTATTTGATATAGTTCACTTCCAATCTAGTTTATAACTTTTCTACCAGACTATATCACACAGTTTGATACAATCTATGTATTAACATATTGTTCACCAAACTACATTTGAATTATCTATATAGTTTTAATCTCCCTACTTTATTTCTTTGAATTGGCCAATACAATTACTTTTCTATAGTTTAACTCCGTTGGCTAACCCAATTCAATTTATATCTTCATCTTACATCATGCATTATATATTTTATGATTTCAAATATATAACACAACATGATATTATGGACTTGACTAACTCCCATAAATCTCATAAATATCATTTTGACATTATCTATAACAAAGATAAAATCAATATTCACATGAATACTATGACCACTGATTATAATCCACTAGCATGTCTGAAGGATGAGAGTGATCTTGAGTATACTACTGAAATGGTCCTTCTAATTAATGAAACCCCTCAACATATGGGCAAGGATCCTATGATAATATATAACCTCATGATGGGACCCTAAATAGGATGTCCCCATTTACCTGCACATAAATTTTCTATATGATTTGGGGTAAGTCAATAAATAACATCCCTCTTTCCTTCTTCCTCCACCATGCCTAATATTTATACTAGCATGGAAGGTCATTAATTTAGTGGTCCCACTCAAAGTGACCATATTAACACTAACATTAATTCTACCACTAGTACATCTCAAGATGCCTATACTAGTCAATAAGCTCTCAATAATAATCAAATATTGTTAGAAAATTTGAATCAAATGGATAACTTACAAACTAAAAATGTTAATAAAATGATCCAAATGAAAAATTAACTCTTTAAATTGTAAATTCATCCTCAAAAGCCTCAATGGGGAGTGAAAATATCTAAATAACCCACACCCCCCTAATATTCATAAGTTAATATTATTCCTCAACCCTCAATTCTTAATAAATTCATTAAATAACTTAATAATGCACCATTAATTCCTCAAATTATAAACATATAACCTCATTATGGGACCCAAAATAACATGTCCTTGTTTACCTACATAAATTTTCTATATGATTTGGTGTAAGTCAATATATAACATCCCCCTTTCCTTCTTCCTCCACCATGCCTAATATTGCTACTAGCATGGAAGGTCATTCCTTTAGTGGTCCCACTCAAAGTGACCATATTAACACTCACATTAATTCTACCACTAGTACATCTCAAGATGCCCATACTAGTCAACAAGATCTCAATACTAATCAAATCTTGTTAAAAATTTGAATCAAATGGATAACTTCCAAACTAACAATGTTAATAAAATGATCCAAATGAAAAATTAACTCTTTAAATTGTAAATTCATCCTCAACAACCTCAATGGGGAGTGAAAATATCTAAATAACCCCACACCCTTAATATTCACAAGGTAATATTATTCCTCAACCCTCAGTTCTTAATAAATTCATTAAATAACTTTATACTAGACCATTAATTCCTCAAATTATAAACATATACATAGGTGGTATCACTATTTATATCACCTATAATGGATTTTTTGATCCTACTTTGAATTTCAAATATTTTTGTAACTTTTATAAAGATTAGATTAAGTTAAATACCTTCGTTGCTACCACACTTATAGCCAAAACCTTTCATGTGATTCTATAAATTGGTAGAAGAAACTTAAGTATAATAATATTTATATCTTAGAATACATATTTAATGCATTGGTTAAATATTTTCAAACCAATGGTCTTCCTAAAAATAGTTTAGCCCATTTCATTAATTATAAACAAGAAAAATCTAAAATTGCCTAAATTTTCATTAAGCATTATAAATTCTTATCTAAAAAATTTGAACACAAAATGTTTTCAATTTTACTATTAATTATCTCCATATTAAAACCCAAAATAGAGTCATTATTATCTCTCCAAAAACTTAGGAAGAATCCCTTGATCAAGCTAGATTCCAAGATTTTCTCATAAGATAGTTTGAGCCTTCCCAACCTTCATTTTGAACTCGTATGATGATGAAATATAAAAATAAACATGTTAAAAATTATGGTATTTTAAAAACTTGTTATTCTACACATGTCATCCATGTTATTATTCTTAGTGGCTCTAATGAAGCAACTCTTTCCCAACCTTTCACAGGAAGTCCCTTATATCCTCCTCCCTATTCACCATCATATATGAATAATGTTAACATTCATAAACCTATTTCCATAGTAGAAATATAAAAATGTAATACTAATCCTTCAACAAGATAACTTGACCCTACTCCCCCTACAAATCATTGGTATTATCCACACACAAAAAAATTGGTATCATGCAAGTTGGGGACATTCTCATGAAATATGTAGGCAACTTAGGAATTTTTCTATTGAGTTTCTCCTTGTTCCCAATTTTGATCATGAAACCAAGATCTACAAATGTCAAAAATCATATGAATAGGTAACTAAATCATGTGATTCCAATATTAAGCATGATGATATCAATAAGGCTAATGTTCATTGTGCCATTTATAAATATCCACTTCCAAATCATCAATCTAATACTAACCAATCATATATCTCTAATTTTATTTAAGCATCAATTTATCCTCACTTTTTAACCAATGATTAAAATTTGGTCATCATGAAAAATATGAGGTTTGTAGTATCTTACATTGATCCTTATCCACATTCTACTTACAATACTTTTTCCACTTATAGAACTATTCAATACATGTATCTATCTGATTTCTCAAATGTTGATTATATGTAAATCTCAACCTACTCATATCCTATGACTATATCAACTCAATTTATATAGACACCTTTTATAACAATAGGTCAAATTATATTGAACACATTAAGATAGTCTGATAATCCTTTCATCATTGTATTAGCCAACCCAATACATTCTATTAATTTTCAATCCTCTATTACTACTACATCATCCATCCTAATATACTTGTCTATCTCTAGACTAAACCCAACTAAATATACTAGCTCAATGTAGTATAATACCACCACATCATCCTAAATTAATACATCAAATAGTTTGATGTAGGTAGCTTTTAGTTCTCATCAACTACATTGACCAACTCAATGAAGTCTATTCCTTGTGACCAAACTATATCAACAAACCTAATGAAGTTTATTCCTCCTACCCAAACTACATTTATCGATCCAAAATAACATAACTCATTTTATACTTAGTTTTTATATACTTTAACCCCTCCATTAGATGATTTTTATTCCACATTATGCACCTTTATCCTAATTTGGTTCATCATATCCCATCACTAAACTCTCTAGATTCCCCTCTCAAATTCCTTTTCTTTATCTCATGAGGACTTCCCCTCATCATTATAAAATATTAATGTAAATTTTATTCAAAATGAACATCACATGACATCCACTTTTAGGGAAAGAATCCACCATGTCTAGGTCAAAGGATAATATCCTAAAAAAATGTGAATAAATTTCCATACAAATTAACAAATCTTTTGATTCTTCTCTTTCACTTGAATTTCCCATTACTTCTATGATTCTTGATAAAATATTACTTCATGTGGATGATATTTCTATATTAATTAGTGTTCAAGTAGGTTATATTCAATTCAATTTTGCTTTGGTTGATGAAGGGCTAGTCACTTGTGTCACCTCCCTTGGATTTATTAAGACTCTTGGATACTTTGAATACAACTTTAAATCTACCCAATGAATGTTTCAAGGCTATGATCAAATAAAAATGACTCCTCTTGGTTGTGTTTATCTCCCTTTTATGATCCCTCCCATTACAATTAGAGTTAAGGTCACTAATTTTAGTTTTCCACTATCCTATAACATTCTAATTGGTTGACCATGGACACATATAATGAGAGCCATTACTTATTCTACATGATAGTGTTTAAAATATCCCCATAATGGTGTTATATACAAGATTAAAGAAGATATGAACCCTTATAAATTGGAAAATTTCAAGAATGTAGTGTATTTAAATCCATACCCTTAAACTTTTGCCTACCATTCCCTTTAATGAATCCCAACACTTAATTATGCCATTAATTCTAATCAAGGTTATAATGGACACCCTAAAATTTTGTGCAAAATCTCACCTAACTTATTAGATTTTGGTGATGATGAGATCAATGAGATCGGTCTTAAGATCAAAACCTTATATCTCCCTTCTAGCATTGTGACTTAGTTACCCTCTTATATGTGACCTCATTCTTACCAAAATTCAATTGATGAAATTCCCACTTAAATAATTATGCCTAAAAAATCAATTCCTCATTTTTATTCAACTGATAGAGTAATTTTTGCCTTCATATTGATCTACATACATGTGATTATGATGATGGATTTTCTTTAGATTACCCATTCTTACCTAGTTATGCCCAAGGCAAGGATGCAAAAATCCTTTGATATCAATCTTCTTTACAACATTATTATGAGTGTAATTTATATCTACATAGTATTAATTTAGTGTATGTTTTTCCTTCTCCTTCTACTACACCTAAAATTATCTCTTTTTTCATTGATGTTCATAGGTCTGAGAAGGAGTAGGAACTTGAATATTCCCATTATACTCAAGTTATTTATGATCCTATTTAGATTATGCTCCTTGATCATGCCATGATGGGACCATACTGATTCACCAAAAAATTTGATTATTCAATCATCCTTCTTCCTAATATTTTAGCCATAATACTATGACCCACATCAAGGCCATCTCTTATAACTATAGAGCCTAGTCATGAGCTTACTCTCATATCCTTAGATAATGATAATCCATTTGATTAGGTCTTACACCTTCCCAAGCATTAATCCCTAACTAGACATTGGGAAGATGAGCCATAATTTGAGTTTCAAAAAATCATTAGTAATTGGGCCAAGTATTGTCAAGCATACTAGAGAATCCTATCACAATAGCAGCCACAAAGTTATATTCCTACCAAACATAGTCTACCTATATAGTCATCTACTTATAGGTTCACTTTTTGTTTTCATGGCATGAATATGCATACTTCAACATACTATCAACATGTTCAAAAATACATTGATGTGTTTCATCCTAAATCAATGTAGCCTTCTAGTGATAAGAAACTGCCACCTTTTTAGATATCTCTAGACTATATCCCCAAGCATAGGGAAGTTTACTATCATTGGAATCAATGTGATACACATCATAAAAATAGATTTATAACACTATATTAACATTTCCATTGTTGTTTTTTTACTACACCTTCTTAGTATCATTATTAGGGTCATTATTAGATGAAGGTCTGACCTTCTCCTCAACCTATGCCTTCTCATAGATCATAGTATATCATCCACACACTAGTATAGGTTCCTCAAATTTATTATACCTTGTAGGGGGAATTTAACCCTCATCCTCCTTCATCTCATGATCCTAATTTATCCATAAATATCATTCATCAGGAAGTCCTTGCATGAATCTATGCTAAAATTAATGAGACTATGATTAGAGCTAGATTATGGTTACATCAAAACTTATCTAATGTTATTGATGATGTATGCCAAGATATATATATATATATATATATATATATATATATATATATATATATATATATATATATATATATATATATCAACATTATTGAGTATCAACATTATTGAGCACATTTTTATGTCATATAATATTAGTATTCACATTATCATATGATTGGATTTGATATTTACATTTGATTATAAGCATTTATGATTCTTTGGTGTTTATGTCTTGTTTATGTTATGAATCTCTTTCATTTTAATACTTATCTCTCCATATTTACTATAAATTTATGACATATTGTTTACACAATTATTTATTTTATTAAAACCTTTGATACTTAATTTTTTTTGTCTCTTTATGATAATTTTGATAACCACACTACTTTCATTAGTACTTATGCTAGATATTTTACATGATAGTGCAACTTCTTGGTGACTTGGATAGAATAGAATATCCCATGTCACTTTCATGATACTAATTTACATACTTGTATTTAGATACAAGTATACCCATCATTGTACCACTTATTACATAGATGGATCTTCCATGATTCCTATCTTCCCTTTACCTCCCTTTCATTTTAGGCACACATAAATCAAATTTTAGATTGCACACTTTCTTGTGGGTAAGTAGATTATTTTTTAAACACCATGGTATTTTAATACTTATCTCTAATGACCAAGTGTAATATCTCTTATTTTCATCACTCGTTTCACTCATGATTGGTAGGACCTAAGAAACATTTTAAAATTATTGTAGCCTAATTATTTTCATATGTTATTTATTATATGTTAGATAGATAACATATTTTAATTTTTAAACACATATTAATTTTCATGAGGTATTTTAGTTTGAAATATTATATAATTTTACTAGGTTTTGATTTTAGGCTTCCCTTAATATCCAATAGCTTGGCTAGGATATGGGCATCTCTTTGTTCTCCATGAAAAAATCAATAGGTTTTATTTGTCCATAACCTCTCTATCATGTTAAGATATATATCATACAATTTTTTTTCTAATCATTAATACTTTACAAGTTATACATGAATACTTTATTTTTATAACAATGAGAATGATACATATGATGGATGTAGACTAGTTTCATTTTCTTATGCTTATTTTTTTACTACATAATATATTATTTGTATGTGTGAAAAATTACTGATTATATGGCATAATCATACCATTTAGTTTTGGACCTTGGCCATGTGTATTATGTGACATTTAAATATCCCTTGATTGTGTCATTTTAGGGCCTTATGTGATATATTATATGCAAACAACATAAAATTATATGGCATTGCTTATATTATCATTATTTTTTACTATGGTGCCATGATTCATATTATCCACTACCTATATATTTTATTACTTTAGTTCCATGATGTATATCATTTACATTATATTTATGTGTTTCAATGATACATATTTATAGTACATGCTAATATGAGAATTCAATGCCATGTTCAAAACTCTAATACAAATACATTCAATATTTTAAGTGTTACTCCATGATTACATTTTTCACATCTTACAAAACTATTTTTTTTAAGATAATTGACTCACAAGCTACATATTTCATCTCAAAATGGGGGCATCAAAATTGGATTTTATTGATAATTCAAGTCTTCATGAGTAAATTTTCATTGTTATGGAACTATACAATTTCAAAAATTACAACATGATTTAGAATCTTTATATTATATGGGCATGTGACATGCATTGCACTCATAACTACATTTTCATATGAAATGATTAAAAAAAATTAAAATTTAAAAATTTCAAAGTTCCAATAATTTCAAAAAGTTTCAAAAGTTTAAAAGTTACAAAGTTTAAAAATTACAAATTCAACTGTCATTTAAATATAAATCATTATAGATATAAGGGGCATGATACTCATTCATGTTCATAGTTATACTATGACATTTTTAAATCTCTGAAGTTTCAAGTTTCAAATTTTATAAGTTTAAAAGTTTCAAATATAATCTATGTCCATCTATAGTGGCAGGATTCATCTTCATGTTTAAAGAGGACCATGTTAGAGTCTAGTGATACTCAACTTTTATAGGTTTGCCTTTTCAAGATGTAGAAAGCCACATTTCATGGTTCCATATAGTCATTTATCTTACAAAGTACTCTAAAAATTCAAATGAGAGTTGGAGCATAAAATCCTTCCAACTCAATTGAATTCAAAGGTTTTCAAATTGATACTTGAGCACTCTCAATTAACCATAATTTCTATATTTCTCATAAATACTTAACAGGAGGAAAGAACTTGTCCACTTTAAAGTTATAGGGTAATTAATTTGCATGCCCTTTCAAATGTATATATTATATTACTTATTTTGAAATTTTAAATTGCAAGTTTAAATTTTTTAACTTTCAAATATGGACAATGACTAATTTTAATGACATTATTGAAGGTTTATTACATTAAAACATCTTACACAATTAAGCTTCAAATCCAAATATAAAGTGTGTACACACACCCAGGTTTGTATAAACTTTACTATAGTAATTTAACCTTTTTCATCACTATAATAAGGTGGGGGAAAAGTAGAGACATAAATTTAATCATTTAGTGCTTGAAAATTTTTATTCTTAGCATCCTTACCCTACTTGGTCTATTCACCATTTTGAAAACTCAAAATATATAAGAGATCATATACTATCTTGTAAACACTACAAATATTATACATAAATCCCTATTTCATCTATATTAAACTCATCGGTTCTTGACATACCTTTTACAATATTATATCTTTTTAGGATAGGATTGCACTAGGTTAGATAGGGATACACTGGGGCCTTATCCCTCATGCTCTAATGGTAAATTTTTAAAATCAAGACATTTAAAAAAACATCACATTTTTTTTTAATTCTATTATTAAAAATATTCTAATCATTCCCATATAAAATTACATCAAATACAACATTAACAATACCTAGAAATCTAATATCAAATTACTAAACACTGAATAATAGAAAACTATTTCTTATAATTTTAGTTTTGTTGATTTTTAACAATCATAGGTCAAGTATTAATATCATTTATTCCAGGTTAATAACATCCATTTTAAATCATCTCAGTCAATTTTCTAGCTACTTATATTTTTATAGTCATGGATCACACAATTACCCTAGGAGGGAAATATGCATCATCTTAAGGCCCATTTAGGCTATGTAGATAACACTCACATACATGGGATTTTATATGGATAGATAAACTATTCCCATTGCCCATATTCCCCTATTTTGTATTTGATCTCCTTTTTTTGTCTCTAGGACTAGGGTTTTATATTTTACAAGGCTTCGATACATTTATTAAGCTCTCACACACAAAAAATAAACCATAAAAAGAATTAGAATATAAATACATAGATAAATTAGGTTAATATTCAATTGGGATATGGCCACAATCATTATATAAGGCCACAATGCAAACTTTTTCTCCTAGCATGACCTTGTCCCTACATAGTTTGTTATTCTATTTTTAGGCTTGTTAATGTTTACATGTTTTTTTAAGAATTTTGTATTTAAATTTAACCTACATGTTCATAATTTATTATATTCTATGTATTTTTTTAATATTATTAGGATCATTTACTATTTTTATAAAATTTTAAATTCTATAAAATTTTGTCTCATACTATATTTCATTGTCACAATTATATATTTCAATATTTTCAGTTTAATAGTTTAATTCACTTGATTGGATTATTATAATTAAAATAGTCTTAAACATGATCCTATTTTATGATGTTATATGTCTAGTTCCTTTTTTTTTACATAAAAATAATCATGTAACTCCTCACTATAATTGACAAAGGTTCTATCCAAATCACACAAAACAATTTCTTATCTTTGGAAGCTATAATTTTTTGCCTTTATATTACTTTATAACATTTTAAAAATATTTCATATATTTATTTATTTATTTTAATGGTTTCATTAAAGTTTTCTTGATAGGAAATTCTAGTTTACCATCCAATGTATGCCAAATTTCCATTGGACTAGACCATTATGTTTCCTTAATTATTGATTTGTATTCCATCATGGGTATGTTTTTCATAAAATTGAGCTTAAACATTTTAGGTTTTTTAATACCTATTATATTTTTTTTTACATAAATAAGTGTGGTTTGAAAATGTCCTTTAAGTCATAGACTTCCTAAATAAGGTACAAAGTGAATGTACTAGACCCCTCTTGACATGTTATCTACATAATAAAAGGTGGTAAAATGAATGTTTTTATTTTCATAATGCAAATAATAATCTCCTAAAATTACAATATATATACTCATGGGCATGTCCCATTAAAATATATCTTATATACATAATTTTTTAAAAACTCCTTATTAACATTGATGCAAATACAAATAAGGTACATTTTTATTGGTCACGTGAAGCATTATCTAGTTTCAAGTAGAGGACTAGTGGTTGTTTTCTAAATACCTATAATATAAATATGTTTTTGATTAAATATATTATCAAAATTAATTGATTGAGAATGAAAAAAAATCCTTGCATCCTTAATTTTTTTTGGAAAATCCATTTTGTAATAGTGCATCATACAATGATTTTTTCAATGATCCGCTATCATATAATAAATCACCATAGACATGAAAATGGCCTAACCCCTAGTCTTATAGAATTTTAATTTATTCATGTCCTTAGTATGAATTTTTTGCATTTTATCTATTTTATCATTCGTAATTCTCAAGAATATGTTGATTGTATTAATTTACAATAATAATGTGCATGATAATTTTGGTTGTTCTCATTGTGCCATTTTATATACCCATTAGGTTTTGATAGTGTTTTTATCTATGTAGTCACCCTATGTTTGTTTTTAATATCTTTACACTCATCACACTTGTTAATTTTTATTTAGATATTTAAATATATTTAAAATGTTGTTTCCATATTATTTGAATTTTGACAATGAATTTTGAGGTAAATTAAAAAATTTAAGGTCCTTGTTACACATATTTAGGATTTAAGAGTGACTATAGAATGTAAGAAGGATTATAATAGGAAAATTGGTTTTATATTATATTTAAAAATGAGTAAAATTAACATACATACATACATACATACATGCATACATGCATATATATATATATATATATATATATATATATATATATATATATATATATATATATATATATATATATATATATATATATATATATATATATATATATATGTATATATATATATATGAATATATATGAATATATATGAATATTGACATAAAATTTAAGTTTTTGGTTACTGATGTTTTTTGTTATTTAACTTCATTTAAGACTAATGTGATGCAAAGGTTATTATTTATTAGAGACAATTATCTTATGCATTCATAAAAAATAATTATGTGTGCTCATTCACAATAATTAATACATATTAATCCATACCCTAACTTATATTTATTTATATTATATAATAACCACTGAATAAAAAGTTATCAGATATTCCTATAGTATACCATTGCATGATCTTACAAAGGTTCCTCTACTTTTT
This sequence comes from Torreya grandis, assembly GCA_037957365.1. NCBI lineage: Eukaryota > Viridiplantae > Streptophyta > Pinopsida > Cupressales > Taxaceae > Torreya > Torreya grandis. The sequence goes on along the minus strand of JARHVA010004797.1, from coordinate 200,237 downwards.
AACCTCTTATTGTACTCTTTGCTATTACACTTCAACTATTATCTCTTTTATATATACTCTATTACAATGTTGAGGTATAAATACTAAACTAGATACCTTAAAATTCAATGGTCATGTTTGTGTGAGACATGCATTATCTACAATCAAGTCATCATGTGTTATCATAAATACCAAAACCTTACTGCATTGCCTAGTCAGTAGAAGCCTCTATTTTATCAACTTGTATAAATATTATGATATTTTGGTAAAGGTGGTTTGGTCCTTATATTATTGATAATAGTTCTAACATATTTATAGATTTTATAAATTTGTCTCATCCTTGAGACAACCCTAAAGTATTGATAGGTACCAAAATAATTTGCTTAACTTTGTATCAAAATTATCTTCCCAAAAACTTGTGATCATGGTATGGATTCCTCTCTTCTAGGTAGATGTTTCCTATATTTTCACATAATTTTATTATAAAACATGTCCTATTTTATAATGATTACCTTAGCTTCCATAATTTTATTAATCATGGCGACATTTTTTTATCACCATCACTATGTCTCTTAGAATAGGATAGTTCTCTAGTATGTGCAAGCATGTTTCATTTACTTTGAATTGGTCTTCCATATTATCAATATGAGTATTAAAGTAAGTGCCATTATCATCATATCCTCATATATTGATAGGCATTGAGTTTCTTGTCCTTGTATTGCTAATGTAGATATATCATTTTAGCTCTTTCTATTTTACATGGAATATGTTAGGTTTCAAAGCTATTAGAAGTAGTACTTAGTTTCCTTTTCATACCCTATAGATACTTTTTTTTAACTTGAGTCCATAGGATCTAGTTAAGTGAGTAATTAAATTAACTACATCCTCCATTATTTCCTATGGTTTCTTCACTTGTTCCTTATATTCAGTTCTTTTCACTTGATTTTATTCGAGTAGTGGCCCCAATAATTCGTCCTTATATTCTTACTTAGGCTCAAGTTTTATTAGGTTTTTATCCATTATATACCATACATAACCTATGAAAATTTCCACAGTATCCTTCAAATATTTTTCTATGGTTAAATTTATATTTGGGGCATATTGTAGCCTAGTGGTGATCAAGATAGGTAAACACTATTTAGTGCCTTTTTCTAGGTTCATGCACCATGTCATCTAGAATCCTCTAGAACTTTGAATAAGAGTTTATCCAACCATTTATTTTTCTATAAGTGTTAGTACTATATGGATAATGCAATATATCCTCATGTAGTAAGATAAAGAAAACTTGATGGCACCATGATAGTGTTTCTTGTCTACTTATGTTTTGCCAATTGTATTTTTATCTCTTTAGTGGTTCCATAAGAGTAGTTATACTACTATGGGCTGTTCAAAAATTTCCTGAGGTGTTTTATAGTGAAATATTAGTAATGTCTCTACTTTCCTTAAAACTTATAGAAGGGATAATTACCTCCTTGCTCATTTTATTTTATTTTTATTCAACTTCCTCTTATTCTTTCCTTTTTCAATATCCACCTCCTCTTGTTTTTCCTCTCCTCCATTTTTTTAATTTTTTCATCTTGTTTATTTCTCTCATCTTCCTCTATTTTTTATTTTCCTCTTCATTTTTATTTTTCTCATCCTTTTCTAGTTTAATTTTCTTTTCTTTTATTGTTCTCTTTTATTCCTCTAATTTTAGTTTGTTTTCCTCCTAAATTTTCTAGTTTTATTCTTATTTTGTTTTCATTTTTCCTTCTTCCTCTATTCTCCTTTTTTATTCCATCTATATTTTATAGTTTTTCTTTCTTATTCTTCTTTTTCCATCTTCTCCTTTTCCAAAAGTTGTATAACTTTTTGTGTGGATAACCCAATAAGTACATGTATTTTTTTGTTCTTGATTATTTATTTTTATAATTGTATTCTTTTTTGAAGTAATCCATATTCTAATTCCTTCACCCTTTTTAATTTTTTTGTTCAAGGCATTTGTCTTAATTTTTTTTTTCTATTTTGTTTTTAATTCCATTTTCTAGAGCTGTCTCAACCACTCTATGCCAAAAAGAGACATGGTTGATTCTTGTAATTCATTTTTAGGGTCTCCTCCTAATGTGTTTTTATTATCATTTAATCTTATTTGCTCTTATCTTTTATTTTTATGTTCACTTCTTGTAGGTAGGTATGGAGTATTACTATTATATCATCTAAGTAAAATGGACTTAACACTTTATAATCTAAATAGGCTTTGACTATCCTATGTTGACCCTCAATAATTACATTATATACATTTTTACCATTATGGGTATCCCTGCTTTGTTTTGTAACATTCCTAAAAATGTTTCTAGATTATGTACTTCCATGGTAGTAGCCCTTTATTTACTTGTCTAAATTTACTCTTGGTCCCATTATTATAAGGAATCTATTTCATAACATGTCACTAGTTTTTTTTATTTAATAAATTTTTACCACTTCTATTTTTTTTTTCCATTTTATATTAGTTAAGGTGAATAAATTATTTTCTTTTTACCCCTAGTCATTTGTAATAATGTTTGTCCTTCCACTAAATATGTTGTGGGGGGGACTTATTGTTATTTAGTATATATTTTTATTTTTATTTTTGTTGAGGTCCCCTCCCTTGTTTATGATATATTTTTCCTCAAAGAGGTGATGGGTTACCCTTATCTATCATTTTTTAATTCCCCTAACACTACACTAGTATTGGAATCCTTGACTACACATGGTGTTGTCTCATCCTCCTCCTCCTCTTATAATAATGGTTCTAGTTCTATAGTTCCTTTTTATAGATGAAAAGATATATATACATTATAGTTTAATTTGGATGACCTTATAGATTATTATGTGAGTGGTTTGTCTTGTTCAAGGGATTATTTTTCCTCCATTAGCTAAGAAATACCCCCTACCTCACTCATGAATTATTTTAATCTAGGATCCTGTAGTAAACTCTAGACTCTAATTATCACTGCTTCAATCTAGTCATTACTGACCTCATAAGGAAGAGGTGGAAGTGGAATGTCTTTTATAACAAATGGTTATATATAGACATTATCAATATCTGCTATGAAATTGACTTTTATGTAATATTTTTGAACTATCTCTTTAGATATGTGGAATCTCCCAACTACAATCTTATTAATTATTTTATCCCATGATAAAAAGTGTCCTACCTCCTTTACTATATGTATGTCTTATAAATCAGTTGTTATTTGAGTTATTATAATGATTTTTGGGTCCATTGAACTAACCCTTCATGACTAGAAATATTATGCATGAAATACATGGTTAATACTAAGAGAAGAAAGCCATGATAAAAGTCATGTGTACCTTTATTTATATTTTGGAGGTTATCTAGGTATTTTTCATATATTGTGGTAGAAAAATCATATTACATGTGATTGGAAATCATATCTCATGTAATTTTCACACTCCTTGCATTCATTGAATCCTAAATGTTCATATAGTATACTTTCCATGTAGTTGCTTTGTGGTGAATCTTACTTTAGAGTATTTGATTTTATAAATTTAAAGGGATCAATGATTAAAATTTGTCCTCACAATATAGGCTTGTGATCTTGTGCTAACACTTTTATTTCCATGATATCTATGAATGGTGTGTACTTCATGAATATCTAATCACATCATGGATGACATCTAGTGTAATACTACAAGGTTTATCTAAGTACATAACATCCTCATGATCTCAAATAAGAATCACCTTTGTAGTACTTTCTATTAGTCCAAAGTAAGTAAAATGACTCCAAACATATAATTTAATCCTTGGTATGATGTCATACCCTACCTTATATTCTATTTGTTGCATTTGGTGATTTAATTACATCATTCCACTTTTTTATGCTTCAAAAATCCTATATAATCTCTCTACCAAATGTGACTAAATGTATTTATAAATATATTATGAATGTCTTACCAAAGAGTGAGTTATATAAAAAGCATCCTATGTATACAAATTATCTAATTTCATTGAATGATTTATGAATTTGGGTTGCTTAATCAGTTTAGTAATTAAAAATTAGGGTACCTCCATCTTTTCTAATTCTTTACATCGAAAAAGGGGCTCAATCAAAGTGTTAATACTTCATACAATTTTTTTGTAGAATGTTGGTACTCAAATGATTGTATAATTATTTCATCATCAAAACTTTTATTTATAGTGTTTTTTATCTATAGGTTAATAATGTAATTCAAGTGGTGTATTTAATCACATTTATTTCTTATGTATATTTTACCTACTTTATCTACTTAGGTGTTTAATTAATTTTATTTTCACTCCATTTCCATTTACATTGATCTTATCCTTAGGACATCATCATTTTTTTCTAGATTTTTAATTTTTTTGGTAGTTCATGCCATCCACCCATTTATATTTAGTTTGTATTTTTTTTATTTTCAAACTAACCCATGTAATATATCATTATGTAGAAATAAACTCAACTCCTTTATTGTATTTCCATCCTTATTTCCTTATTGTTATTCTTAACTTTCTTCCATAATTGATTATATTATTATCTAAATTATCATTTATTCTTCACTAACTACTTATTTATTTGGGATTATTTTTTCTCAATTTTTTTCAAAATTTTTTTTATATTTTTTCATTTTTTTTCAAAATTGTTTATCTTTTTATATTTTTTTAAACATTAGTTTAATCCCCTTTTTTCAAATTTTTATTCTCATCACCACTTATTATATTACCTATTTTTATTAATATTCCATTATGTCTCTAACATGATCAACAACTAAGTACTTAGATATTTGGCATATGATACTACAATATCCTCAATCAACTCACCCAACTTGGAGAACAATGTCAACCTAGTAGGGGTAACATGATCAACATAAAGGTATTTAGACATCTATCATAGGATAATATAATACCCTAACTCACATAAATTGGATAGAAGGAAAATTTCACCACTCTAGTTCTAATATTATGTTTCACCACATGTTATCGTAGTTGTCTATGGTATAGAGATTCAACCTAGCTTCATTTACAAATCATTTTTTGAGTGTGCCTAATAGTTTTCTTTAATTTTTACACATAAATTTAATATGTCCTCAATGACATATGGACCTATCCATTTGATCTTTAACTTTTTAATTTTTTTGTATTTTCTATAATAAAGTAAAATCTTATCTCTAATTTGAAATTCTTTGATTTTTATGTCTATCATGCCATAAATTTTGTTTCCTTTTTTATTGAGTTTGATTATATTCTACCAATAATATTTTATCATCTAATTTTTATAATTCTATCAATAAATCTTGAAGGGAACCCTTCTCATTCATTATAAATCTCTCCAATATTCTCAAAATTGGTAGTATGTACTTCATGGGTATTACCACTTCTAAACCATATACACTGAAAGAGGAATTACTTATTTAATATTTTTTATGTAGTGTGGTAAGCCCATAGTAATAATGATATCTTAGTATCCCAGTCTCCAATATTTGTCTTACAAAATTTTGTTAATACATTATCTAATACTTTGTTAAACAACTTAATAATTCCATTTGCTTGAGGGTAATAAGGAGTAATCCTATTATGCTAGATCAAACAATACTTAAAAATTCCATAGTTGTAGTATTGATGAAATGCTTATCTTTATCACTAATTATGCTTAATGGGCATCCTCACCATGAGATTATATTCTCATACATGAAATTTTTGGTAGTATTGGTTGTACAATCCTTTGTGGGCATTGAATATTCCCATTTTATTAAGTAGTTTATTCATATAACAATGAATCTAGCATTGCTCTTTATTTTCATAGGTTTAATTGGACCAATAAAATCAATTACTCATTTATCAAATGGGACTAGTGCTAATATTGGGCAAAGTGGTATCTCAGCTCCTATAATTTGGTTTTCCCACTCTTTAACATATGTCATAATTCATTGGATATTGATGTGCATTTTTGAATAATGTTGACCACCATAGGAATGGAAACATTATTTTCTTACCCATAATTTTTGTGGATTTGTGTCCTCCTATAACTACACATTGAGATTATCTTAATATTTTATTTCACTCATGAAGTAGTGATACTTACAAAATCACTTCAACCCTTCCTTTATTATACAATTTTCCCTCAATTAACATAAATGGAAAAGCTTAGATCATTAACCTTTTTATTTGTAATGGGATATACTCTTTTAAAAAGTCTTTGTTTGAAATAAATCGTACAATACTTTTCATATATTTGGAAATGGGTTCAACATAAAAGAGGTGATATCCAAGAAACTCATACTCAATTGGTCATATGTCTTCACCTATATCAATTATAGATAAATTATTTAGTCATTATTTACCTTTCTAGGGTTGACTACAATCTTGAAATCAGATTCTTGTAATAACATTAACTAATGACAAATTATGTCTTATATAATTAGTTTGTTGATCAAATATTTGAGTGGATTTTGATCTGTAAAGAATATAAATGGGGTTTCTAATAAGTAATGTCTAAATTTATGCATCACATACACCATAGTTAGTGACTCACATTTTGTGTTAGAATAATTTCTTTCCACTTTTTCCAAAAAAAATCTCATAAGATAAATTGAATGATCTATGTTTCCATAAGGTTGTGCCAACACCACTCCTACTTCTATGTCATATACATCTACATGAACATGGAAATGGGTCTTATAATCAAGGAACACACATATTTGTGAATTTAATATATTATTTTAAATTTTTTAAAGGATTCATAAAATTATTTTGACTAACCTAAGGGTTATTTATCCACTTCTTCAGTAAGTATTTTATTGGTGCACTTATGGCTATGTATTTTCTTATAAACCAATGGTGATATATAATATAAACCAATATTGTTTTAAACTCATTTTTTGTCTTGGGTGATGATTTTATGATAATTAATGTTTTGAGTGGATATACCATCAACCCCTTTTTACATATTATATGTCCTAGTAAAGTACAAAATTGTGTGGCCAAAAATACCTTTCTTTAGGTTTATAAATGTTAAGTTATCAACATATTTGGAATATCAATTGTAGCACATGGACATGGTATTTAATCAAGACATAAAACATCCAATCATCAATATAAACTTATAAGAATTCTTGTATAAAATGTCTAAATGTATTCACCATTATTTAATTAAATAAAACTAAAATACTTTTAAATCCAAAGGGCATAATCATGTACATAAAGGATCCCCATTCCATGAAAAATATAGTATTTGATCGATTTTCGGGAATTAGTTGTTTTTTATGATATCCATAAAATCCAATGGTGAAGGAATAGATCTCACTTCCTACAAAAATTTATAATATCTCTTTGATAAACTGTGATGGGAAGGGGTCATAAAAACATGCCTTATTCAACTCTCTATAGTCAACACAAATGTGTATTTCTCTAGTTTTATTATTTTGAGTCACCATAGGACTTATCCATTTTGTGTCCTTTATAGGGGTTATTATGCTACCCACTAACATCTTATCTAATTCAATTTTAGACTTATCCTTGAAATTTGGATTGAGTCTCTATGGTCAATTTTATAGAGGTTTTCATAGTCCTAACTTCATATTTTATTATTTTTAGCTATGTGAAAGTTCATGGGAATAAGTATTCATACTCCATTAACAAATATAATATATTTTATAATTTTTATTCAGCCCACAAATTTCCTACTTTTTCCATTTTGGTATTACCCTTTGTATCTATATTATCCTCTCTAATTTTGAGTAGTTGCTAAAAATATTACATTTTTATCTCGCAATATCCAAGATTTTTTATTGTCCTTCCTAGATTTTTAATTTTATATTTTTTGGTTTTTCCCCATCATATTCCTCTTTTTGTGAATTTTTTTTATGTATCATACTCTCATGTTATTTTATTTTACTATTTATCTATGTATTCTTTGGTAACTCTCTTTGGATTGTACCAATTTGTTCTTAGTCATCCATATGGCCTAACCATGTTTATTATTATTTTATTTTTGTAAATTTTTGTTTTGCATTGGAGCCTTTCATGAATAGGAATTTTCTATATTATACAATGGCCATCAATTTTGGTATCTATATCCTAAAAGTTAAAGGTTTAACAAAAACCCATTTTTAAGTCCTCCCAACTAGTGCTTCCTTTCCACATCTCTTGATGTATATACCATGTTTTTAGGTAGGCATATAGGGTTTAGTAAAATATTGGAGCCCATATAAATCTATCAATTTCTATTTTTTCATTCCAAACCTTCTCACACTTCTAAATGTGTATCCTTGGATTTGTTATTACTGCATAATTTCTTATTTCTAGAAAATAACTCTATGAATTAATAAACCTTTTCTTAAGTATTTTAGGATTCAATAAAAATACTGAACACATAGACATATATCAATTTCTCTTTTTTCATTCCAAATATTCTCACACTTATAAATTTCTATCCTTGGGTTTGTTATTACTACATAATTTATTATTTATAGAAAATAGCTCTATGGCTTAATAAACCTTTTCTTAAGTATTATCCCAGAGGCTTTCCAAATTTTTAGGGTGGTTTTATGGGTGTTCCACCACATTTTTTAGTGATAGTGTTCATTAATGGCCTACATATATATTTCATCTTTAGGGAATACTCTTATCATCTACTATGGTTAATCTTAAACAATCCCAATACGAGTGAATTTTATTAGTTTGGCATGAGATGTTTTTTATATGCAGTAAGACTTATCCTAAGAAGTATTGGATTATGTAATGTGGTAGTATAATTTAAAATAAATGGTATTTTACTCATGTAACATACCTTTCTAACTATTTTTTATGACTCCCCATACATCCATGATTCAATCTCATCATTTGAGGTTGTTTCTACATCTTCATGTTTTAGTACTATTTATACCTAAACATTTGGTTCATGGTAATATTTTAGTTTTTTTATTTTATTTAGTGTATATAACTTGATAAGTTCATTTAATTCACCTTCCTCATCATCCATCCATAATTATTTTGACCATGCTAGTCCCATTCTTGTTTCTAATGGAAAATGGACTACCAAACCATTTCCTTCAAATGTATTCTCTTCCTCCTAGTATTTTAATGTACCATCATAATTAACAAATAATTTAAGTTTAATAAGGTAAATTATCATTTATCATACTTATAAATCACTTAAAATAAACTTTTATTTTTATCCCCATTAAGCTAATTTTAACATCTCTTAAGGTTATAATTGCTGAGTGTGGTGTGACATCAAGCATTATAATATCATGAATTATAGCATGTAGTTATGGTTTAATGATTAGATACCATGTTATGCATGGTAATACATTAATATCTGCACTAAGATCCAATAGAGTATTTCGTACCTCATGACCATATATCTTGAAAGTAAGTAAAATGTTAATTTTATTCCATTTCATGTTCATTCTAAATACATTATTTTTACTTCTCTTTTGGTTTTTCTTAATCCTTTGTACTTAGGATTTATTTGTTTATTATTATAGTATTTAAATAACTATGTTAATTTAGTCACAAAATCTTGATTTTTAACTAGTTTATCATTTATTTTAAATTCAAACTATCATCTTAATCAAAATAGGTTAGTTTTAGTTGATCCTTGTATTTTTTTGTTGTATGATTTTTTTATTTTATCCATTATCTAGTCATGTTAATGTATATTAGGGTTTTTATTATACGTATATGTTCTTAGTTCATCTTTAAAATTAGTATTTAAATATTTTCCTTTCCTTTTTTTCATCCCACTAGGAGTGGTCACCACCACTCATGATTATAAATCATCATTGATAACATTGAGAACATTTTATACAGTCTCTTTATGTTATTCATTTTGTTCTAACATTATTTAATTTTTTCATAAATAGATCTATATTTTTATGTTCCTCATTCTTTATCTAAAATTTTATCATCTATAACTCGTGTTGAAATTCATTACACATCCCTTTTGTATTTTTTCCCTTTGGTGATTTTGTCAAATGTTTTTCCCCTTTTATTAGGGGAGATTTTGCTAAATCCTCATTCTTATTTCTACTATTATTATATATTTATTTTTCCTTATGGTAAGAGAATGAATAATGTGTTCCTTTTTCATGATAAAATCCACACTCCATGTGTGGTTATTTAATGTACTTCTAGAAATATTCCCAATTTTATCTCAACATGTTGGTGGGGGTCTCTCCTAATTATACCCTTAGTAGCTATAATTTTAATTTTCATTATATCCTCTCCCATATTAGTAGTTTCCATTTCCTCTATGTTATCCTCCCCTAATAATCTATTTTCACTTACCCTATACCCTCCTTGGTTATTATTTCAATACTATAGTTAGGTGTTTTGGGATTGAAAATATTAGATTGTGGGAGGTGTTTGGTATTGATAACCATGGTTCAGTATTTTAGGGTTACCCATAGGTAATTATAGTGGTGGAATTTGTTAAAATATTTCTTGTGTAATGAACCACTACACCAAAACCTTGAGGTGTTACTGAAGTCCACCCACCAAGACCATAACATCCCACCATGATTTTGCAGCCCAAACTCTAGTCTAGATTTGTGCCTGTATAACCAAGGTTACTTGCATGTACGAGCTTTAGATGAACACTTCCATGCTATCATAGCCACCCACTCTATGACTTTAACTTGGGTGGAGGCTCTAATACCACATGAAATGAACCACTACACCAAAAACTTGAGGTGTTAGTGAAGTCCACCCACCAGGACCATAACATCCCACCATGCTTTTGAAGCCCAAACTCTGGGCTAGATTTGTGCTTGTACAACCAAGGTTCCCTGTATGTACGAGTGATGTTATAGTCCTAGTGGGTGGATATAACAAATTGCTACACCAAAACCTTGAGGTGTTAGTGAAGTCCACCCACCAGGACCATAACATCCCACCACGCTTTTGAAGCCCATACTCTAGGCTAGATTTGTGCCTATACCACTAGGATTCCCTACGTGTACAAGCCCTAGATGAACACTACCATGCCAGTATAGCCACCCTCTCTATGACTTGAACCTAGGTGGGGCTCTGATACCACATGTAATGAACCACTACACCAAAACTTTGATGTGTTAGTGAAGTCTGCCCACTAGGACCGTAACATCATCCCTGAAACATAGGAAGAAACTAAATAATGAGTGTGATTCAAATCATTGTACACTTGTCTCCAATCTTGATCATCTATCCATCCATATGTGATCTTATCAGGTGATAGCTCTCCAAGCTTGTTTCCAAATTCCATTGTGCTCCTCTGATTTCATTCATGATCATAATAGGTATTCTTCTATGCATAGTCATAGTGATTTCCCCATTCATTCCATGTGCCATAGTATTTTTTCTTTGGAGCCAAATTATTTGAACCCTTCTCTTCTTCTTCTTCTTCTTCTTCTTCTTATTCTTCTTCTTCTTCTTCTTCTTCTTCTTCTTCTTTATTATCATTATTTTTTTCTCTTCTTAAAATCACAACAAATCACTCAAAACAACTTAAAAAATTCTAAAAATTTGATTGTGCTTGTCTTATATCTTCGTATATCTCCAGTAAAAATTTTGAATAAAAATTCCCTATATTTTGAAAGATATATTGAAATTAGTATAAACCATAAAATAGAAATATATCCCCCAAAATGATCAAGAAATATCTATCTTTTTACTGTGACTTATTTGAAATATTATCCATATCCAATAAAAGAAATTGTGGAAAAAATCACAACTACTCAAAATTTATTGATGATTCAAAAAACTAGAGTTTTGCTCCACACAATTTGCCCAAATTAAAGCTCTGATACCACTTGATATGATCTTGATATGATTCAAATATTCAATATATGAAAAAATACCTTTAAGGTAGGGTAACACCATATAATACTCCTTTAGGAAGGAATAACTCCAAAATGTCTCTTTGAGGGGACAACCTCCAATATCCTCTTATAATAGAATACTCAATGCTTACCTAATATCTTTACCATGATAATCATCTCCTATATATAGACATATATCTAACCCATATATGGGTAACCTCATAATCCCAATGTAGGCTGACCATTACCCAATGTATTAATTCCATAAGTTTCTCCATTATCCTAATATATTGTACACATATAACTAACTAAAGGGGATGTGTGCCACATGTCAACATCTCCATCAACCCATATACATTAATATATCATATCCCTAGGTATATAGCATTCTTGTCTTATTGAATTAGTATCTTGTGCATACACTAGTTCATCTATGGCTACGAAGGTATGATTATAGTGATTAATAGACACAAAATTAGTGAAATGTCAATTGATTCATTTGTTAATCCACTTCCTTCATTGGGAATAAGCATTGAGGAGGATGATCATGTACTTGATAAATTGTATAATACATCTTGTATCTATATATCTATTTTTGAATGGGAGGAGATATTACCATAGGTGTTTAAACTAATCTTATAACTATCGATATTTTCACCATGTCACAATGGGGACACTATGTCCTATAGTACCCTTCCACACAATAAGTAGTGTACCATATTCTTACCAGTGGTGGGTTATTCTTAATTTTTAGTTAACCAAATTTATCACCTTTCATCTATATTTATTATTTTAACCTTATGTGTTCTAATTCTTATTGTAATATTTGTACATTATATTTTAATGATGTGTCTATGTCACATTTCCATGACTGAGCTTATAATCGTGATGCCATCTCTAATGTTTTTTTATTTTATTTTTAAAATTTCCCATCCATATTATATTTGAGGCAATGGGATGAATCCAAAAATAACCCATTAATTTTTATTTTTATTCATTTAATGGTTCCTCTAATTTATGCACTATAAATTTGAACCTTTTATCATAGTATTTCACTATCTCCTTTTCCTTATGTATTAACTCTCTCATATTACTGACACATCAAAATTATCATGATAGTAAAATTCTCATTTAAATACTTTAATACCAAGTAATTAAATATATAGAATAAGTTTTCATATACCATTTAAGGGCATGATCCCTTAGTGTTCTAATGAAATCAAATAACATCAACCTCTCATTAGTAATGTTATGCCTTCTCCAATGTGATCTCAACATAAACAAGTGTTCTTCCATATCCTTTGTATCTTTATTGAATAATGTCAACTTCATCCTATTTGGTGATATTTTGGTTTTGTTAGGTGGTGTATGAGTACCACTAGTAGTATTTTTACCGCCATTATTCATATTGTTTGATGTGAATTTTCTTGAAGTATTATTGATTTTTTTCTATTGTTTGACCAAATTATAGTTACATCCCTTACCTATATTTAATTTGTCTTGGAAATATATTCTTCCTAGAACTTTTGTCTATCTTTTAAAAAAATATATTATATTCTCAATCTCTTCACTAAAATTTTTATATCCATTTTCTAATTCTTATCCAATATATATTTCTCTACATCTAAGATATGGATGTTCACATTGATTGTGAAGCAACATAGGGGATGGTGATTGGTCTAAATGGTTCATTTCCTCTTAGGGCCTTTTGTGGTTCAGATTTGGGTGGGTTGTTTTGCTTGGATTATTTTCTTCACAATCTCCTACATCTATTATATTTATTGTCTTATGTATTTATTAACTAATATATATTCTATTGATCTAAATACCTCCTTATCTATATTCATGTATATAACTAGTATGATTAATGATGCTTATTTTTAAATCATATTTCTCCTAAAGTTCATTATCTCTTTCAACATCTATTTGATCTTTTATGAAATCTATATAACTTTCTTCATGATCAAGTCTTATCAAATTTATTTCAATTGTTAAAATTTATTCCCTTAGTTATAATATAAAACTAACGTCTATTTATGTAATATTCTCCTCAACTCTTATTTTACTACTCTCTAAGCCTCATCCACTATAGACAAAACTACTCTTTATTGATTAGTATTTTGTGCTCAAGGTTTTAAATAGCTTTGGTGCTTTAAATAGTATGGCTAAATATTAAAATCATTGTCGCATGTCATCATGACTTTTTGTGGTGTATGATATAAGATTTATTATATTTTACTTCTCTCACTAGCCTCATCTATGCCTTCTAGTGGTGTGAATACTAACTCATATACTTATGGTAGATGGATAATATCTATGTTTTAAATGTGAGGGATTCCACTAGCAGAGGCTAGATTAGTTTCATTTGTTATGTTATTTTGTCTTAATATTATTTCCTCTCTTTCTTTCTTTTGTATCTATATACTATTCTGTGACTTAATTTTATCATATTATATATGTTTTCTCATCTATTTGTTCACCATTTTCTCATAACCATGTTAATTTATCTTATTACTAATATATTATTATTTTATAATTAACTTAATCTTAGCTTGATATTTACTTTCTTATCTCCATACATATTATCTAATATCTCCTGACCATTTAGACCAGATACTTTGATTGGTCACATATTTTGAGGACCCCCCTTCTTATTCATGTCATTATTTAGGTGCCTATCTCCTAAGGGAAATATTTATACTCTTTTACTAACCTATGAACCAAAAATAGATTCTAAATGAGGACCAATACTTTATTTAATATTTTTTTCTATCACATTCAACAAACTCATCTTTCTTTGTGTTAAATCTTGTCCAACCCTTTATATCCAAAACTATGAGAAATGAGTTGGGTGTAATGTTTAACCAATAATCAATAGCTAGAGTTAAATGTGTATCAAGGTGTTAGAGTTCCTTAATATTTTATATATTCTAATTTATAGGTCTCTTAATGTACACTCTATAACCTTTTATATGTTATGCTTTTCATAGTATCCAAGGCCACATAATATGTGAAAATGTGACCCATTATTATTCTTCATGTGATCAAAAGAAATATGAATTTACCATAGGCTGATATTAGCCTATTATTTTAGTTTTAGAGTGAAAAAAAATTATTTATTCCCACCACTCTTATTTATTTTAATGTTGTTTTATATAACTCCAATGGATACTTTCCCATGGACATTAGTTAACTAAAGTTTGTATGGCACCACCAAATGCTAACATAAAATCTAAATTTGTTTTTCATATATATTTTATTTTATTTAAGTTAAATTAAATTAATAATAATGTAATGCATAGGTTAGTATTTTTTATAAATAATTATCTTATGTATTCATAAAAAGGAATTATGTGTGCTCACTCACAATAATCAATACACAATGCATAGTAATTCATACTCTAACTTATCTTTATTTATATTAATATAATAAATATTGAATACTAATTATTTATATATTCTTATACTATATCACTATATTATATTAAAAAATTTATTCTCCTTTGTTACCTCTTACTAATATTCGATATTATACTTCAACTATTATCTATACTTGTATGCTCTATTACAATGTCACACTATAAATACCAAATAGATACTTTAAAATTAAATGTTCATATATGTGTAAGACATTCATTTTTTACAATCAAATCATCTTGTGTTTCCACAAATATAAATCTCTTATAGCATTACTCAACCATTAGAAATCTATGTTTCATTAGTATGGAGAAGTATTTTAATGTTGTGGTAAAGGTAAAGACTTTATGGTAATAATAGTTTTGTCCTTATCTAATTGATAATAATTCCAATAATGATTAATAATATGATATAAATTTTGTGATGCATTTAACCTTTGTTTATGTAATGTATTTTCATTTTTACAACCTATTACCCACTATTTATCCAATAATTATATAAACATAGTAGGTTTTCTTGTGATCCCAAAATCTCTATACCATTAATTTTGACAAACATCCACTACATAAAATTTTATTTAATTTATATTCATATTCTTTGATTCATCCCCTAAATTAATGATGACATTTTTTATTAATCCATATATATAAAGCTTCCATTTTATTATTCATTTTTGACTACTTTTGCACCACCCATTAATGATTAAACTAAAGGGAAATTTGGAATGATAATTATGTTTGTAGTAAGGTTTTTTCTTAGTTTCTAAAAACAAACTTTTTTAAATTCATTAAATCCAATCTAAAGTGGTTGTAGTTACATTCAATTTCTAACATTTGTGACACTTTTAAGGTCTTAATATCACATTTTTGTATTATTTAAATTTGTGGCATCATAATAAGTTGGATGGACTAATTTATGCAAGGGAACCCATGGAACAAAAAAATATTGCATAATTTTGGGAGTACTAGTACCATTTGAAGGATTAAGTATTCAAGTGTGACTAATTAGGACGAGGACAAACAATTCATAACTATAGTGCATACGTTTTAGTTAAAAGAATAAAATGCACATAACATAGGATGTTTTTGCACATGTCTCTAATTTACAAGGGAATTTTGTAGGAAATGTTAAAAATAACATGAAAGCTATTGTAATTTTAACATAATTTAATTAGATGTGAAATCACTCTAACAAGTCAACATGACCATTAAATTTTTAAATAAATTTTATAGCATCAAAGGTTGGAAACTATAAATAAATGTAAGAAAATAAATTAACTACAATTTTGGAAAAATTATTTCATTTTAATCCTCACCAAATGGCTGATCCTACACATATTAGAAAAAAGGCATCAATTGATCATTAACGTGATAGATATTCAATTGGTGGTAAAAATGTATTCAAGTAGTTTCTAAGGACTATAAAGAGGATCCTCAAGACCCATTTGAGGGACCAATAGATTAGATTGGAAACTCATATAAAGTTTACATCCAAAAGAAGATAAAAAGAGAGTGACCATTAAATTTTTAAATAAATTTTATAGCATAAAAGGTGGGAAACTATAAATAAATGTAATAAAATCAATTAACTAGGATTTTGGAAAATTTATTTCATTTTAATCCTCACCAAATGACTGATCCTACACATATTAGAAAAAAGGCATCAACTGATCATTAACGTGATAGATATTCATTTGGTGGTAAAAATGTATTCAAGTAGTTTCTAAGGACTATAAAGAGGATCCTCAAGACCCATTTGAGGGACCAATAGATTAGATTTGAAACTCATATAAAGTTTACATCCAAAAGAAGATAAAAAGAGAGTGAGAGAGAGGGGGAAATGGTCCAAGAAGATAAAACTACATATAAATATGTGAGTTGATCATTGAAATTTTAAATTTTCCTAAAGGAACTTAAATCCATAAAAGCCATAGCTCCTACTAAAGTAAATATTATTTACTAGGTGAGAGTATCACTAGATATGTGTTTTGGCTTCTCTTAATTAGTAACTTGGTCATGCCTACATAAATTAGTATTAGAGAGAGGTTTGAACCTTATTGAGTGAGAATAAGGTTGAATACATAGGATTGTAATTATAGTACTTAAAATAGTAGTTCATAAGTTCAAATGATAATATGATGTCAAGAATAGATATTGTATGTAAATGGAAATGCAACTAATCTATAAATCAATCTTAGCTCAGAGAAGATAAATCCTAGTTACACTTTTGATTATTGATACATTAGATATTTAGGGTCATGACCAAGATGGATCCACTAGACCTATCCAAGAGATTTATTACCATAATAAAATCACTAGGAAGGGTTCCAAAGCCCCCATTCAAGTAAAACTATGCAATAACCCTAACTAGGTCCTATGTTTTCATATTCAATTAAGTAAATGACAATGAAATTAAAATTTAATTTAGTGCTTACCAAAGCTTGTGGAAAAAAATGGGGGTTAGTAAACATGTATAAGATAATCTTAACTAAGTTATGTATAGGTAAAAACCTAATGCATAGAGAGATCAATATATTCAAAATCTATTACTTATGCTACTTTTATCTACTAAAAGAGAGGAGAAAATTTAGAGATACTTACCTTGAAGATGAACCCATAGAGACTCAATCTCTCCCTTGGCCAAAGGTTATTTGCAAGAGGATCTTATGATTTGTAAGAATCACTAAGAAAGGTCAAAGCATACAAGAATTTTACATAAGACAAGATTATTCTCCAATTATAAAACCTAAGATATAAATCCTCAAGTAGAATGATAGAAGATCAGATTCTAAAGAAGTGAAAATGAATAATTAACTCTTATTATCTCTAAGAAATGCTAAAATGAATGTGTTTATATAGCTAAATCTAATCATAAACCTTTCTAAAATTTTAATCGATAAGGTTGAAAAAATCAACTCTATATTATTATTGATAAAATCAAATTAGGTCTTGGTTAAGGTCTACCCATAAATAATTTTTATCAATTAGATTATAGGGTTGATGGGGATGACAGTGTAACATAAACCATTGAAAAGGGTTTTAGGCTAGCAAAGGGATAATGAAACCAAAAATTGACTAGAGGATGATGTAAAAGATGAGGTAAATATTAGGGGATTATTTTTAGGATATGATTGGATTAATATCAAGTGGTATTAAAATAACAACAATATTATGAAGCATCAATTGTTTGCCCACCCCTTTCTTGATATACCCCTTAAGGCATGCACTTAAAGAGATTGAGACTCGATGGGTTCTTGAAATATATAAAGCATCAATAATTGATAAAGTTTGAAAATATTATGTGTATACATATGCCCCACTCTAATCTCATCACATGTCACTCAGATGCAATAGGGGATGGTGGTTTAAGAAAATAACATAGCAACACACAATGCTGAAGTTAAAAAAATTATAGTATTTTAAAGCATAAAATAACTAAAACTAAATGATTGAAATGGAAATAACTAAAAATAAAAGTAATGTATACATAACCTAAATTAACTTTATTAATGGATGATTGTCTATTGTGTTTGTAGTTTTGATCGTGGAGGGTATAGAGACTACTTTCCACAAACCCAAAAATACAAAACTAAAATTAAAAAATAAACAAATGTAGGACATCCAACATAACGTATGTGGTGTAGTTGAGATGTACATGGAAATTTTGGAAGCTGGGGTGACAAATGTAAAATTAGGAGCAAATGACCAAGTCAAAATTAAAGTAAACTGGGCAACCAAAAAACTAAGGCTATTAAAGACCAAAAATTTCAAATAAGTAAATCTTGAGTAAGAAAGGAAAACCCACCAATTCAAACCAAGGATACATGTAAAAAATGGTATTTAAACATCAATGTGAAATTAGTAATAATCCCTAAATAAATATGGGCAATAAAATGGTAAAACAATATTGATGAGTGAGTGGTAATTATCCTTATTTAATCATCAATGAAAAAAGTGCATAAGATGGAAAACAACATTGGTGAGTGATAAGTCCCAAGACAAGTTAATTCTATAATGGAAAAAGTATATGAAAGTAGAAATGGACTTAGGTGTCTAAAAAAAGGTAGGTACAATAATGGAAGAGTTGTGAATAGACCAAGGCAAGTCTAGAGATGTAAAGCAATTATGTAAAGAAAGTAATCCATAGTCACTCAAGCATGTTATTTGGTTTTAAGGATAGATAAAACTAAAACAAAATAGTGCTAGCATGTTTTTAATATATGAAGAAGAGGGAATATAGAAGTTTGAAAAAAAATTAGAATCACACTCGTATGTCAAGGGGGAAAATGAAATGGGTAGAGGGAGGAATGAAAGAAAAACCAAGGTAGAGAAACTCTTTATCAAAGTCAACTCACTCAAACTAGGTTTGTCAAAACAAAAGGACTTTCAACATTAAGGACTCTGAAGAACTTCTCCTAGCCACACAAATATTAGGTCAAAAAATAAAGTATGAATATCATCCCATGAAGGTTATATACTATAATATCCCCAACCAATAGGGACTGTAGAAGATAAAAGCTCTGAACAAAGATATGATTTTTGCCAAAATAAATTCCAAATAAATAAATAAATCACAATATAATATATTATTTATTTGCTCAGACTATTATAATAGATATCCTCTGTCATGCATATTAAAGAATATTCAAATACGGTCTTAAAAACTTGAGTATTACACAAACTGGGAATAAAACTTGAATCTGGTACTTCTCAGCCTGTTGTGTCAAAAACACAGTCACCAACATCAATTATACTACCATCATCAGTCGACTAGGGTCGTTAACCTACCGACATCAGTGATATATCAGCCGATGTCGGTCACTATAGATATCTACCTATCGATGTCAGTCTTTGTACGAATTTGTATGGATCTATACGGACTTTATACGGCCACCAATATAGCCTAACCTGTTTGCTAGATCCCTGATCTCAAGATATATGGCTCTAATACAGAAGATCTCTATCTGTATAATTTATTGAATCAAAACCCTAATAAAATAAATACCTGAAATACCTGTGATAACTTTTGTGTGAAGTTATCTCCCAAACCTATAAACCTCTGTGATAACTTTTGTATGAAGCTATCTCTCAAATTGGTAATAAATTAGCTGATATTTCACAACCTCTAAATCGTACACACTGAAGAGTGGACGTTCTCCAATGCAAAATGGAATCCTGGAACCCTTGGCTCAATCTTCACAGAAGAATTCTTAGAAACAATCAATATCAATAATCAATGAATAATTTGCCTCCCTCCAATAAGAAACCCTTATATCCTCCAAAAAGATGCACTTGCCCTAATTAGGGTTTCTTAAATTAGAATTAGGGTTTCATAATTAAAAATAGGCTAAATAATTAGTATTTAATTAAATCAATCAAATATTAATATCTCCCTCAATACATGTCTGATCAAGCCCAAACAAAAGCCAACTGGAAAAATTCTACTAAACAAAGCCAAGACAATCTCCATCAAGACCCTCTAACCATCCTATCAGCCTACGAGGGTCACATAATAAGCTAATAATCAACTCTAAACATGTCAACTGAAAAGGGGACATGACAATCTGCCCCTCCTAAAATTGCTTGCCCTCAAGCAATCCCTGAATGATAAACCAATTAATTCACCTGGATCCCAAAGGTAGTCATGATCTCCACCACTGTCAATCAATACAAACTCCATGCCATGTCCATCACAACTCTCATCTAATGGCATCACATCATCTCTAGTACTAAGATAAGAATCCCAACATCTAATCCATAAATTAAAATCAACTGACAACTCAAGTAAACTCCTTACCTGAATAATATCTGAATCTAGAATATGAATGCTAGACATACTCATATCATCATCAACCTATGACCCAACTGTAATATAAAGTTGAATCCCTATCACATGTGTTATCTCCTAAACTGAACTCACCTCAAGACAAATCTCATCCTCATGTCTCTCCTGTGTTGGTTCCAATGTGCACTCAGTAGCGCACTCTATCATGTCATCTCGTATGAGCCTCTCCATCTGATGAAAAAACATATATTTGAAGTTACTGCCCTGTATTGCCTTAAGAATATGTGTCTTCCCATCAACATCAAAGTAAACCTCCATGTCCTTGAGATGAAGAGTAACTTCCTCAAATGAATGAAGCCACTTCATACCCAATACTAAGTCTATATCCCCCATGTTCACCATATAATAATCAGCTTTGAACTCATAGTTGTTCAAGTGCAATGGGAGGTCTTTAATAATATGCTCACACCTAAGAGTGTGACCATTGGCTACCTTAACTCTAATGCCTTTGAAATCTTCAGTAGTGAGTCCACGCTTCTCCACAAATCTGGCATCTATAAAATTATGTGTTGCTCCTATATCAAGAAGGGTGATGACCCTCTGTCCTGCCAAAAATCCATGGAGTTTGAATGATTCATCCAACTAAATGATGGATAGGTGTGCCTCCTATATATGAAGCTCTAAATCTACCTTTTCCTTAGGCTCTAAAGCCTCTACCTCCTTAGAACCATCCTATTGTTTGGAATCCTCTGAATCTGAATCCTCATAATATGCCCACATCACACGATTTTCCTTGCCCTTAGGCCTCAAAGGACAATCATGATTGGCATCATAGGGACCTTTTCAATAGAAGCAAAGCTTCTTCCTACGTAGGTCATTAAGAGCCTCTCAATCCAAAGGTGGTACTGCTAGATTTTCCTTTGAATCATTCTTAACACCTAATTTATCTATGTTAAAATCTGGTCTCTCCCTATTACCGTTAAAGCACTTATGGTCCTTGGATGAAGAAGTACCTCCTAAGTTAGATTTACTAGATGGGGCTGCCATCTCCATACTACGCACCTTCTTCATAGCTATTTGTAATGAAGGAGGATCAAAGGCTTTGATCCAACCTCTCAATGGTTCTGTCAATCCCTCCATGAACAGAACTACCAACCTACACTCTGAAATATTTGGCACCATGACTGCCAATCTCTAAAACTCACCAATGAAGGACTCCAAGTTACTTATTTATTTCAACTATGCCAGATCTCAAAAGTAAACCTCAGGATCTTTCCTATCAAACCACTCAACTAATCTATCCACAAAGTCCTGGTACTCTGTCACCTGGTTATGCTGAAGTGTTACCATACCATGGTACCACCAATCATGTGCTACTCCATCCAAGTGAAAAGTGGTGTATTTGATGGCCTCTATCTCTGTCATTGGCCTCAATGCTAAAAATGTGTCAAGCTTATGAACCCAAGCTTGAGCTATCATCTTGCTGCTACCGTCAAAAGTAGTCAAAGAAAGCTTGCCAGTAGCCTTCTTTAGCTCACTGAGTTGACCTCTAGGCCTCCTGTCCTGTCTAACTAATTTGTAGTGCTCTCTCCTCAGATTAAAAAAATGATCAAAGGACATCCTCTCCTAAACATGAGGAACTAATAAGTCCCACTCATCATTTGTAGCCATGAAAACATCTGCAAATAGGGAATCTCCTATCTCCTCCTCTACTGGAGCCTCTGGTTCCTCTTGAACAAATGCAGGACATGTAGGTCTATTAGTTGTTCTGGAGTGGGCTTGTTGTGGTCTCTAATTAATAGTAGCACTCTTGTTATCTCCTTATTCCCCATTCTATCTAATAGGTGTGTTCATCCTCTCTACCATAGTAGTGAGTCTCTGTATTGCCTGATTCATCTGCTACTGGCTTGTCATCATAACATGATGGAATTCTCTAGTGTCCTGATCATCATCATACCTATGGCCCCTAGGTAGGCTACCCTCACGTCTATCACTCATGATGATCGGTGGCTGCTCTAACACCTGGGTACCTTCAATCAAGGCTCTACTACATGTGTTATACCTGTGTGGTCCCAACTCTTGTGGCTGCATAAAATATATAAACCCTCAGGATGGTAGGATTTAGCTTTGATACCACTGTAATATCCCCAACCAATAGGGACTATAGAAGACAAAATATCTAAACAAAGATATGATTTTTTCCAAAATAATTTCCAAATAAATAAATAAATCACAATATAATCTATTATTTATTCACTAAGACTATTACAATAGATATCCTCTGTCATGCATATTAAAGAATATTCAAATACGGTCTTAAAAACCTAAGTATTCTGCAAATTGGGAATAAAACCTAAATTTGGTACTTCTCAGCCTACTGTGTCAAAAACACAGTCACTGAAGTCAGTTATACTACCATCGTCAGTCGACTGGGGTTGTTAACCTGTCGACGTCAATGATATATCGGCCGATGTCAGTCGCTGTGGATCTCTACCTACTGATGTCGATCTCTATGCAAATCTATATGGACTTTGTATGGCTGCCAATATAGCCCAACCTATTTGCTAGATACCTGATCTCAATATATATGGCTCTAATACAGAAGATCTCTATCTATATAATTTATTGAATCAAAACCCTAATAAAATAAATACCTAAAATACCTGTGATAACTTCTGTGTGAAGTTATCTCCCAAACCTATAAACCTCTATGATAACTTTTATATGAAGTTATCTCTCAAATCAGAAATAGATCAACTGATATTTCACAGCCTCTAAATTTCACACACTGAAGAGTGGACGTTGTCCAATGCAAAATGGAATCCTAGAACCCTTGGCTCAGTCTTCACAAAAGAATTCTTAGAAATAATCAATATCAATAATCAATGAATAATTTACCTCCCTCTAATAAGAAACCCTTATATCCTCCAAAAAGATGCACTTTCCCTAATTAGGGTTTCTTAAATTAGAATTAGGGTTTCATAATTAAAAATAGGGTAAATAATTAATATTTAATTAAATCAATCAAATATTAATATCTCCCTCAATACATGTCCGATCGAGCCCAAACGAAAGCCAACTGGAAAAATTTTCCAAATGAAGCCAAGCCAATCTCCATCAAGACCCTCTAACCATCCTATTAGCTTATGAGGGTCGCATAATAGGCTAACCATCAACTCTGAACATGTCAAATAAAAAGGGGACATGACATATACATAAAAATTAAAATAGACCTACCTTCCCATAACTTGTTCCCCATTCCTCAGGACACCTTACAGATTCATCAGTCTACTATGAAGATTTTGTACTTACATGATAAATTAGGTATCACCATAGAGTTTTTTGAATTTTCCTATTCTAATATACTAGCCTACTGCACCCCAATGGACCTTGACTCTATTATGAGGCCAACTATAAAGTTTGAGCTTTTATTGGAGATAGGAGATGTGCTATTAATCACATATTTTGGTGTGATTTTGAATTTTAAATTTTTATGTTGCCTTTTATATCATTTCCTTTTATTTTAAATGTTTTGGCTTTTAGCCTTTTATGTCATTTTCTATTCCTCCTCCATATAGATTCAGAGAACTAAGCATAGGTGCTAAAGATGACTATCATCTAAAAACTTTGGACTTGGTTACTAAGAGAGAGAACTTAAAGAGCATGGTGTCTAAGAGTATTATTAATTTAGGTGATATAAAAGTGTTATCTTGACTTTGACCTTCATTTATCCAATGTGGAATTAAAGGATAGGAAATTAAGAGGAATGAATCATGAAACAATTTGAATTACTTAAAATTGTAAAAATTGTGACAAAGGGTGAAAAAGGGATACGATGACAATGAAGTTTGATTATTTATCATAATAATGAGGAAATTATATGAAAACATGCTAAAACCTTATTTTTGTGCAAATTTTATCTACAAAAGAAGCTAAAGCTAAAGTTGAGAATAAGGGATCCTAAACTTGTAACCATTGTGAACACATTCTAGAAAAGGAAAAATGAATTAAAGATGATGATTTTATGAGGAAGTCTTGGTCCTATCCATGGTCTTATAATGCCACTCATAAAAGAGAAACCCAAGAGGGTACATAAAGCATGTGAAAAATAATGGAAAAATATGGTATTTATGAGGAAGGTCTTATCCATAGTCTTACACTTTAACTCACAAGATAAAAACTTAGAGGGGGGGTACACAAAGAATTGGAAAGTAAATAAATAATAAGAATAATTGGAAAATCATGAGGAAGACTAAGTCCTATCCACAGTTTTATAATGCAAATCATGAGAAAAAGAAAACCAAAGGACCAAAAGAAGGGACTAAGGTCCATGGAAAGAGAAGATATTGTAGAGGGTGAGACCCATGTATATATCATGAAAAAAGGGTTAAAAGGATATAATATATAAATAATGATAAGAATGGAAGGATCTAGTCAAAATACTTCTTTAAAAATTGCACATTGGTGGGCTCTTTGAAGATATGTCCTTCATTAGTTTGAAGGTGATAGGTACTTGAACCAAGGATGTCTTTAACTAAGTAAGGGCCCCATCATTTATGGGCATATACCTTCTTTTTCATGTGTGTAGTCTAATTTAAGGACAAAATCACCAACACTAAAAGTATGAACTTTAAGTCTTTTATTATGCTCTTTTTCAATGGGAGCCTTGTATTGGAAATTATGTTATAAAATAATAAGATAGTGTTCATCAAGAATATTAAAATCATGAAGGTGAGATTCACATAATTATTCATCAGGTATGATACTATGAAAAGAGATATAGAGAGAGGGAATCTCAAATTATAATCAGAGGACTTATTCATAACCATAGACTATAAAAAATGGGGTTGTTCTAGTAGCAGTGTGTATGCTAGTATGATAGGCCTAGATAGTAGGATATAGATGAATATACCAATCTATGCGAGTGTCATGAATTATCTTTTGGATAATTTTATTTAGGTTTTTATTAGTGGCCTTATGTTGGCCATTTTATTACATATGGTAGGGCATGAAATTTTTTTGATTGATTTTAAATTTAACATAGATTTGTTTGACATCTTTATTTTTGAAGTTACCACCATTATCATAAATGAAAGTATGAGGAACACTAAAGTGAAAAATTATTTGATTAAGGATTAATTTGTCAATGGTGGTTTTAGTGACATTGAAGATAGGCATGGCTTCAACCCATTTGATAAAATACTCGATATATGTGATAATAAAGATGTGCCCCCCATATGATCTAGGGAGTTTACCAATGAGATATAACCCCCACATTAAGAATGGCCAAGGGGACTCCACTATTTGGATTTAAATTATAGGTGAATGGATTAAATCATCATGAATTTGTCATGAACTAAACTTTTTAATGAACTCAATTACATATTTTTTAAGAGTAGGCCAAAATTAACCCACACATAAGCATTTGTAGGCTTTATCATATATGTTCTAGTGACAACCATAAATTCCCTCATGTGTTTGTTAAAGAAAAGGAGGAACCTCTTATTTCATAACACAATGGAGTAGGGTACCTTAAGCATTATTATAATAATGTATGTTATATCAAAAGACATATTTGAAACCTTAATTTTGAATTTGAGGCTTTTCATAAGAATCAGTGTTTGGAGGATAGGTTTGATGCCCAAGGAATTTAATGATGTCTTTATAACATGGGATTTTTCAAATGGTGACAACCTCAATATGGTAGATAAGTGAATCTTGTGGTTGAATAAAATATGGAGACTTTTCTATTTGGATAAGAAAGGTAGAATTGGTAACAACTTAGTGTAGATGAAAATGAGATGCTGAAGAAGCAAGGGAATTAGTGATAGAATTTTGATCGCAAGGGATGGTATAAATGGTAAAAGAAGTTAATTATTTGGCAAGTGTAGAGTCTATTTGGTGATAATCAATGAGGTTTTCACTTTTACATTGATAAACACCATTAAACTATTGGTAGATGAGTTGGGAGTCACCCAAAGCATGCAATCATGTAATATCTAAGTTGGTGTCACTCTCATGCCTATTATTAAGGATTCATATTCCACCATGTTATTTATAACATCAAATGAAAGGAAAAATTCCAATAGAATAATTTTACCTAGAGGGATAGTGAGGATACAATCTTTCCTAGCTCCTTGAAGGCATTTGGTGCCATCAAAATAAAGGGTCCAAGTATCTTCATGTAAATCAACATTAATTTTGAAAAGTTATTCAATGATTAATTTAGATTTTATAGTATCAAGAAGGATAGAGGACTCTTCTAGATCAGTTCTTTCGAGATTAGTAGTGAAATTATGGAAGTAATCTTTGAGAGATATAGCTTGATTAAGACCTTCAATATATAGGATGTTATCATTGGGGAGACTATCTTGAAGGTAGTAAATGGTGGGTATAGGATTTTTTACAAGTTGATAAATAAATATTTATCCTTTGATAGCATTTTGCATAATAATGTGGAGATCAAATTCCATTATAAGGACCATCCACTTGCCAATCTATCTTTAGGAAGAAAGGATTTGGAGAAGTGACAGAGTAGATTAGAATGAATGATAGCATAATTTATTTAATAAATCATATAATGATAGATATTTTAAAATCCAAAATATATGGTGAGGAAATCACATTATACTTTTGTATAACATTTTCATAGTCAATGAGGCTTCAACTAATATAGTATATTGAAGATTCTCTTCCAGTATTATCTTGTTGGGCAAGTATTTCCCCAACTAATATTGGTGTGGAAGAAGTATATAGGATTAAAGGATGATCATTATAATGTGGATGAAGGGTGGGTAGATGAAGAAATATTCTTTCATATTGTCAAACACTTCTTGAAAATGATCCATCCATTTGAAAGTATTACCTTTATTTGGAAGACAATTAATTGAATAGATACAGTAGGCCATTTTGGGTATAAATCATCTTATTTATCTAAGATTTCTAAGGTAAGTATGAATATCGAGAATGGAACGAGGGATAGGCATGTTGGAAAAAACATTAATCTTAGTGGGATAGACATAAATACTATAGAGAGAGACTAAGAACCCTAAAAATTTTCTAGATGTGATGCCAAAGACACATTTTTATGGGTTTAGTCTAACTTTATATTTGATGAGGTGATTGAAGATGATAACAAGATCAAAAATATGATTTTTGTAGATTTAAGACTTGGTAATGAGGTCATCCACATAGGCTTCCATAATCTTATGGATAATATCATGGAAAATGTGGGTCATAGCCTTCTAATAGGTAGCTCTTACATTTTTGAGGCCGAAGTGCATTTTAACATAAAAAGAGGTGCCCCATTCCATGCTAAAAGTTATCTTAGGTTGATCTTTGGGGGTAATGTGAATTTAATTATAACTAAAAAAACCATCCATAAGGGACAAAATTTCATATCCAACATTGTAATCAATGATGGCATCTATGGAAGGTAAAGGGAAATTATCCTTGGGATAAACAAGGTTGAGCTTACAAAAATTGATGTAAACACAAATGACCATGGTGACTTTTTTTTGAATAGGGACGATGTTTGAGACCCATTATTAATAGTCCATAGGATTGATAAAATTAGAATCAATAAGTTTAGTAATTTATTTTTGGCATTAATTAGAAACCTCAGGTGGAAATTTTTATTATTTTTGTCACATGGGTTTGGTATTAGGATAGGTGATGATGTGCTACACCACAATGCTAGGATCAATGTCAGACATGTCCTCATAGGACAAAGTAAAGGTCTCACAATATTTATCAAAGAATAATGTCAAGTTATCATGATTAATTATTATAAGTTTGTGAGATACTTTGATTGGTTGAGGGCATGATGGGGTACCATATTCAATTTTGGTAGCTTCCTCAATAATCATAAAATTTCCATCTTAGAAATGATATGGCATGTTAGGTAAAGAGGAGATGGGATTTATTTTGGAATAAATGATAGAAATGAATTTATTAAAATGAGGTTTTTTATGTTTTAAACTCCCAAGTTTATGGTGTTGTCAAGGAAGTTGAGGTTATCAAGCATGGATAAATTCAAGAATGGCTTCATCTCTAGGCAAAGTGGTAAGAGGACCATAATACTACACATCTAATTAGAGATCAAGAATTTTTTTACTATTGTGGTCATATTTAGAATGTACCTGGCATACATCTATGTCCTTAGAATGTAATCTTAACAGTAGGTAGAATTAGAGAACAAGGTTGATATGATTCAATTGGTTTGTAATTAGCATCATTGATGGGGAGAGGATTAGATGGAATGATTGGTTCAATAAAAGGTATAGAATATGTAGGAAGTTATGAAGGTTTGAGGGGTAAGATTTCTTCTACCACCTAAGGAGTGTCAAGAAGTGGAGGATTAGTAGGAGGTACATGACCTTTAGGTGCTAACTCAATGTTTTTTGAAATGGTGTGAACATCATGATTGAAATTTTGTATTTTTGCTAGATTTTTTTCATAATTTTAAACATCCAAGTCTCATGATTGAGTTTGGTCCATGTTGTAGTTATAATCATAAGTTTTAAGAGATTGTACATGCTTGAGATTTAGGAGGAAATTCAATAGGGGAGATGCATAAATTGATAAATTTATGTGGAAACATGATTAAAGTATGTTGAAATAGTTTAGTCATTCCATAATAATTGCACATGAATCCATCTTCTACATAAGATGATTCTTGAGCATTGCATAGAGGGTGAAATTAGTGATCTCATTGATGATAGTGATAGTGCAATAATGATGCAATATAGATGGAGGGAGATACTTTGAGATGTAAGGAGTTATCTTGGTAGTGTTATAGGTAGTTTACAAGTCATTAGGCTCATCATCATTTGAGTAAACAAGAGTGATGTGTAGATCCAAATTCATGTAAAGGAGAACTATTAATTGTTAAAATGGTGGGAATTTAATATTGACATTTGGGATTTGGAAGATGAATACTCCAAGGGTTAGGATTGGCCTCATGTTTATACCTTTTTCCATTTTAAAGGAACTTGATACATTAGCTACCAAAAGAGGCTATAACTCTCATTCTATGAGTCTGTGGGCATCCTAAGAGTATGTTTTAAGATAATGGTAAATTGAGGACAATCAACTTAGTTTATATAATATTAGGTCCAATAATAATATGGAGCCATATACAACCAAGTGGCATTTGATTAGTTTTGTTAAATCCATGACATGTCAAGTTATTTTTCTTAAGATGATATTTATTATAGCCATGTTTTTAGATGAGACAAAAATATGTCACATTAATATTAGACCCTTTGTCTACTAGGAATTTATGAATGAGGGTGATATTAATGGCTATTTTAATGAAGAGGGGTGGATTATCATCCCAAAAGAGGATATCATCATTGATCATGTATTCTTCAAGGAACTCTATGGATGGTTTCAAAGAAGGACAAATGGATTTAATGGTATGTACTTCAATTGGTTGAAGCTCATGAGAAGGTGGTTCATCATCTAAATAAGATGGATCTTCAATTTCTTGAATTTGTTGTATGAGGAACTTGAGATGATAAGGAGAAGTAAAAGCTAACTCCATAATAGGAATTTTACAAGGCATGGAGTTGAGTTATTATAAAAAGTTCCAATGGTTTTTAGAAGAAGAACTAGTATAAGGCTTAGAAGGTAAATCAACTCTAGGAGGAAGAGAAGTGGGCAGGGGTTTATAAGGAGGAGATGGTTCCTCATTAGTTTTTAAGCTAAGTGGGTAGTGGCAGTACCTTTTAAGAGTTTTTATTCTAAATATTGTTTCTTAGGTTTGGTAATAGGATCTTTATGAGTTGGTTTATGTTGATAAATTGACCTTGGTCATGTTGACATATTAAGAATTGGTGTAGTATTAGTCATAATCAGTGTTAATCACATAAATATCCTTGTTTTCTTGTTGAGAGTTAGACATGGAATTTTTTTGGTTGTTGAAAGAATAATAAGCTTTGGGAACTTGTAATTTTTTGAGAAATGTTATTATAATCTTGATGATTGATTTGAATCATGGTTTAATAATTAAATGAATCACCAAGCATATAAGATACAACAAATTTGGTAATGCCTCTAAATGTTTCATGGAAATGACTGATATTAGCATGGAAATAAGAAAATTAATTAGGGTCATACCATTTATGAGGATTATTTGGATAAGTGAATGGTTTAGAGGATGATAAGAATTATTTCATTTGTTTCATAGTTAATGGCATATGAAAGGATTGGGGATTGTCAGCTTTGGCAACTCCTAGTTTGGTTTGAGGATGATTAA
Organism: Torreya grandis; assembly: GCA_037957365.1. Taxonomy (NCBI): domain Eukaryota; kingdom Viridiplantae; phylum Streptophyta; class Pinopsida; order Cupressales; family Taxaceae; genus Torreya; species Torreya grandis. Next base: position 168,997 of record JARHVA010004797.1, on the reverse strand, counting down.
TAGTTATCAAATTATTTGAATTTTGAAAATATCCTTTAATTAATTTTATATTATGTTTGAACTATTTCATTAATAAGTCTTGATTCTTAGCTTGGTCAAGGGCTTCATTGAGTGTTTGGGGAGCAAAATTCTTAACCTTATATTGAAGTGAAGGAGTTAATGTTTTTATGAATAATTTAAACAAATTGTCATCAATAAAGTTATGATCATCCTTGTGAGCCAAATATTCCCATCACTTGATAAAATCATGAATTGATTTGGTGGGAGATTACTTAGCATTTTTGAAATGGCTAAGACAATTTTTGAGAAGATTATTGTGTTGGAACTCCTTAACTAGAGGATTGAATAAATCCTCTAGTTTTTTTATGGAATATTTGGGAAGTTTATTGTACCATTACAATAAATCATAGATAAAATTTATAAATAAAAGTTTAGTTTTGGTGAAATTATTAGTTTAGATCCACTCTTTATAAACATTATCAAATGCCTTAATAAAAAATGTAGGTTCTTTAGTCCCATCATACTTAATAGTTGGAGATATGTTACCAATATAAATATCAATAATAAAATGGGATAAAGGATCATTTTAGATGTTTTGAATAATTTTATTATGCATGATAGGTTGGGGAATGTCATTACCCATGACATCTCTAAGAGGTGGAGGAATAAAAAATTTATTGCTTTGAGGGAGAAGAATGTGAGGTTGATTATCCATGTTAATCAAATGATGTTATAGTTTCATCATTTTGGAGGTGTTAGATTTTTGCATTATGTTCATTTTTTGCACTATCTATGCAATAATATAAGTTTTATCAATAGGTGGATTGGCCTTTATAGGAGGATTCCCTGAATTGGTATTGGGGAAGGGTTATTAAGTTGTGGATTTCTTGTGGGGTTATTGGATAGACTTGTGTAAATTTCCCCCAAATTGTGGTGAAATGTTTAAATATATTAATTATATTGATATCTATGAAAAGGATAGGGTAAACCAATATCATCTTGTGGCATGATTTGAACCATGTTGTAATATAAGGATGAGGGAGGAGAAGAGGTACTCCAAGAGTGAGGATTCTCTTGGGAAGTAAAGAGAGCAAGAAAATAACATCCCATATAGTGTCTAAATGGATTTATGTTGTCCAAAAAGATTCTAATAGTGGATTTTATGATGCTTGATGAAATGAATTGAGATGAGGAAAGAATAAGGAGAAATAGATATAGAGTTAGCCAACAAGTACAAAATCAACTAGGTCAATAAAGTACTGTAAAGGAAATTCACATAATAGAGAGAGAAAAAGATATGGTCGAGTTGGTCAACTATGTGTTATAAGGAAGGAAATTTAAATAGGATAAAAAGAATACATAGTGGTATAGGTTTATATTGTACTACCAAATAAGGAATAGATCAGAAAGATGAGGATACACAGTCATACAGGTCAAATATGTATTACAAGTAGAAAGGATAAATAATTTGTAAGAGATTGTATCAACCAAGACCATAGTGTTTTGAAATGGGGAAAAAATGTTTCATGATAATTTGAATCAAAATGAAAGCAAATAAATAAACAATTAGATCAATGTGACTGATCTAATTGGAACATATATCACAAACCTTGAACCAATGCTAGCCAATATAAGTTTTGCAGTATAACACATAATGATAAAATATCAAGGAATAACTAAAAATTAAATGATAACTAGTTGTTCACCTAAGTGTTATTATGTTATAATAAAGTTTAATTTTAATGTGATAGGGAAGTTGTTTGAAATAAGGAACTAAAAATAAATCTAAGGTTGGTTTCAGGATGTTTGGGATGAAAGGGATCTATATGGGAGATGGTATTAGATTTTTATTGGGGCCTAAACCCTCACTTCATAATCCTTTAGTGATAAGGGCTTAGGTTGATTTTATAATATATACCATCAACCACGTGTTTATACTTAGCTAGAAAACCAAGTTGACTTCTCCCCTTGGTGATGAAGTCCAAGTACGTAGACCTTGGGAAGCCAAATGTATAATGTGTTTTGAATGTAAAGTGATTTGGTAATATACGTAAAAGATAAAAATAGTGTAAATAAAATGTTAATTTAAAAAAAAACCTATTTAAGCTATGCTATTTATTATAATATTGAAAAAATATGAAAAGGAATGGTGAATTAATTACTGGAGAATATAGGTTAATTCTTTGATTGAAAATAGTAAAGAGTTGGTTTAGGTGACACTATTTGAAAATAGTATAGAATAGAGTAAAATATGTTACTAATATTATATATAAGAAATTTCTATAAGAACATACTCAAATAGGTCAACTATGTCTTCTAAATAGAAGATAGACTACAAAACTATGTCAAATAGGTTGATTTAGTTAGTTGTAGGACTACATTTTTACAGACTATAAATTATGAAAAATAGTATTGGAAGAAGAATTTAAATTACATAGATATAAAGGAAGGAAACTTTATGAGCTTGAATATGTTTTTAGATTGCAAATTATTATGCTATGATGCTCAAATGTTGCTTCAAAATTTTGCAAATTGGGTTGACTAGTTTGACCAAGTTTTCAAAACCCTATATGCTGAAGAAGAAATGGTGAACATAGTCAAAATTTTTTACTATATTTGTAGACCTATGTGTTTACAAAAGAAAATAGTAGATATATTTGACTGTTTTATCTATATATGTGAATATAGAACTAAATAAGAATATTATATCGAATTGATTGATCTAGTAATCTGTAATTGGTAAAGACCTGCACATATAGAATAAAGTCATTTGGAAGTGATTATGTGTTAAATTTGTGCATATAAAGTTATAAATATAATTATTAGTTTGATATAATACTCAAAATATAATATGATGAAAAAAATTATGGCATCAAAGAAAACCTACAAGGGTTAAATTCACATTGGGTTCACTAGAATGTATGCAAAGGGAAATATAATTGATCTATAAATCAATCCTATCTCAGAGAAGATAATCATACTTACACTTATTATTGTTGATACATTAGATATTTATGGTCATGACCAATATGGATCCAATATAACTATCCAAGGGATTTCTTACCATAATAAAATCAGTAGGGAGGGTTTCAAAGCCTCCAATCAAGCAAAACTATGCAATAACCTTAACTAGGTCCTATGTTTTCATATTCTCTTAAATAAGTAAATGATAAGGAAATTAAAATATAATATAGTGATCACCAAAGATTTTGTAATAAAATGGGAGTTAGTAAACACAAAATTAAATATGCATAAGAGAATCTTAATTAGGCTATGTATAGGTAAAACCCCACTACATGGAGAGAGATATATATTCAAAAGCCATTACTTACTAAAAGAGAGGAACAAAACTAGAGATACTTACCTTGAAGATGAACCTATAAATACTCAATCTCTCCCTTTACCAAAGGTGCTTCACAAGATGTTTTTATGGTTTGTAATGATCACTAAGAAAGGCTAAAGCATCCAAGACTTTTCCACAAGACAAGTCTCTTCTCTAATTAGAAACCTTAAGCTATAAATCCTCAAGTACAATAGAGGAAGAGAAGATTGTAAAGAAGTACAAATGAATAATTATCTCTTTTTATCTCTAATAAATAATGAAATGAATGTGTTTATATAGATAAATTTAACCTTGAACCTTTTTAAAAGTTTAACTAATAGGGTCAGCCTAATCAAATCTATATATTTATTGATAAAATCAAATTAGGTCTTGATTTAGGTTGGTCAAGGGAAAACCTAGACCCTAAGTAAGTTTCATCAATTAAATTACAAGGTTGATGGGGATGAAAGTGTAACATAAACCATTGGAAAGTGTTTTAGGCTAGGGAAGGGCTAATGAAAGTAATAAATGACTAGAGGAGGGTGAAACAAAGGAGGCAAATCTTAGAGGAGTGTCTTTAGGAGATTATTGTATTTATATAAAGTATTATTAAAATGGACAATGATCTTGTAAAGTACCAATGGTTTTCCCACCCCTTTCCCAGTGCACCCCTTAGGGTATGTACTCAATGCGATTGAGACTCCATGGGTTCTTGCAAGATAAAAATCATCAATAATAGATAAAGTTTTAAAATATTATGTGTATATATATACTATCATAATTTTAATAGTTTTATGTTTATGAATAATGTTGGATGGAGTCTTGAATGTGTTACATGTTATGCATATGCATCTAGATATTGTTGAAGAATATTGATATTGAGGTTTAATCCTAGGATATGATGATAGTGATGATGATGTAGAAGTAATTCAAACCAAAGAAGTATATGTCACTAAATTGGAAGGACATTCTAAGGATAAAATTTATGGTGGTGAGGAGAAGCTATTAACATGTATCTCATATATTGGTAAAGGAACAAAGATGGACTTACCCTATTTCTCAAGAAGTCTAAAACAACAAGAGTTCATAGATTGGATCAAAAAAATGGAATAATATTTATATTATGATGATATTACCGATCGCCAACATGTCAAGATGACATAAACAATTTTTAAAGAATGTGAAATACTATGGTGGAAGTACAAACAATTTTCATAAGAATGTTGATGGTATTGGGAAAAGAGATCTTGAGAGAAGAAGAGCAAGAGGAGGCATGTTATGAAATTATATTAAATATGGCATAAGAAGCTATTATAAGATGTAATGAGAATGTGGAAACACTTTCACATGATGTAAATGAGATTCTATATGAGTTTTCTAACATTTTTTAAATTAATCTTCTAAAAAAACTACCATCGATGAGAAGTATTAATCACCATATAGATATGATCCCAGGAGTGAATCTACCAAAAAATTCCATGCAAAGGATGACACCAATGGAGACTAATTAATAAAAAAATCAATTACATTATTTATTAAATAAATGGATGATAAGATAAATTTTGATCCCATGCATAATACCCATAGTATTGATACTAAAAAAATATGGATAACCATGCATGTTCATAGATTCAAGATCAATTAACAAAATTACAATCAACTAAATTTTTTTTGCCATGAATGGATGAAAATATGGATTTTTTGAGTGGCACAACATACTTCAGTAAGATTGACTTGAAGAGGTATATAATTAGATCAAAATACACAATGGAGATTAACCAAAAATAATTTTCAAGATGAGTGGTTATTAATATTGTTTTTATAACTAATGTGCTGAGCAAGTTCATGAGGTTGATGAATGAAGTGTTAACGCCATTATTAGATAAGTATAATATTGTGTACCTAGATTATATTCTAGTGTTTATCATTAAAAAATAATCTCATATGTCACATATAAGGAATTTTAGTAGAGATTTAATGAGGATAAATTTTTGATAAATGTAAATAAATTTAGTTTTGTGAAGAGATGGTATACTTGGGTTTTATAATATCCAAGGATTAGAAATGGACCCTGAGAAAGTGCACACGATATTAGAATAGATATCACCAAGAAATTCCTTTAAACCATGAATATTTCATGGTATAGTGAGTTTAAAAATAAATTTCATCTAAAATATTAATGGGATATGTGAAAAAATAATGGAGATATTGTATGGGTATAACAATACATTTTCCTAGATAAAATTGGAGCACAATTTTTAATAATTGAATAAGAAAGTGAAAAAGTAGCCAAAATTGGTGTTGATAGACTTAAAAAATGTATTCCAAGTTGATTAAAACATGAGTGGAGTGTACATTAATTCATTATTAATCCAATAAGGAATACTTATATCATAATTCTGTGAGAAGCTAACTGACACAAAGTAAAAATATTCAATTTATGGCAAGAGTTATTCACAATCATGAATGTACTGAAGAAGTGGAGGCATTACTTGTTACCATAAGAGTTTGTGTCATACACAACTAATTAAGTGATATAGCTCATCAAAAATTAATGTAAATTAAAGAAAATACATGTGAAGTGGGTAGAATATTTATATAGCTATATGTTCATGTTGAATCACTAGAGTGGAAGATAAAATAAGGTTGTAGACATGCTAAGTAGAGAGTGATGTTGATAAATGAGATGAGGGTTGAAGTGTTTGGGTTTGACTAAATGAAGGTGTTATACCCTAAAAATGAGTATTTTAAATATTCATGAAGAGCCTAAACAATCCAACAAACATAAATCAAACATCATGTCTAGCTTATGTGAATTAAGAAGGGTTAATTTTTAGAGGAGTGAAATTGTGTATATCTAGAGGTTCAATGCACAAAAATCAAATCAAATATATTCATGGTGTAGGAATGTTAGGAATTATGATTTTTATAATATGATGGAACCATTTTCCAATAGTAATTACTAGTCTAAGGTGGGTGTAGATGTGCCCATATGTGTATAAGGATGTTGAATTTTTTAGTTGGGAAAAGGGAGCCAAAATATAGGTTTGTATCAAACCTTTACCATTCTAGAGGGACAATAAAAAAATATCAACATGGATTTTGTGCTCAGATTTACAATAACATAGATAGGTAATTAATCAATTTTTTGGGTGGTAGATCAATGTTAAATATGGTAAATTTCATTAGTTTCAAGAATACCATCAATGAAATGAACATCACCAACTTATTCTTGAAGGAGGTGGTGAGGCTACATAGACTAATACATAGTATAGTGTCAAATTGAGATGCTAATTTTTTAGGCCATTTTTAGTGCACATTGTGGAGAAATTTAAGAATAAAGTTGAACTATAGTTCCATGTACCATCCATAGATTGATGAAAAAAATAAAGTAGCCAACAAGAGCCTTGGGAATATTTTGAGATGTATAGTTTGAGGTAAATTGGTGTAGTGTGACATGGTGTTGGTTCCAGTTGAATTTGCATACAATATTTATATGAAGTAGAGCACAATAATTTTTTTTTTAGACTTAGTCCCATCAGAGTTAATGAGCTAAGGAAGATAAATGAAACATGTGGAATAACCATAAGGGATGATAATTATGTGGACTATATGTAAGAAATACATGAAGAATTAAATCATAAACTCAAATAGAGTATTCTAAATTAAAATTAGTAATTGGATGAAATATGAAAGAGTAATGAATTCAAATTATGATATATGGTGTTAGTGTATTTTTATAGGGACAGGTTTCTATGGGTAACTTACAACAAGTTGAAGTTGGAGAAGATTGTACCATGTAATGTGTTGTGCATGTTTTCAACAAATACATACAAGATTTTATCATAAGGAGTGGATATCTCACCTATAATTAATATATAATATTTATATGATTTTAATGAGGAAAAATAAGAAGGATAATAAGGAGAAGGGGGTTCAGGTTCCTAACTAGAGGGCACAATTTCCATAAAATGAAAGAGAATAAATAGATACAATTTTGGAATACAAGGTATTAAAAAGGACATATAAGAAAGAATACAATAAATATTTCATGAAGTGAAAGAATAATCTAATATAATATGAATTTTGGTTAGACCTCATAGATATTTGACACTATGGATATGATCTCACAAATTTAAACTTGTGAGTCAAGAGTCATATTTTAGCTATCTAGTGTGCTTTATTCAAGAGCATCCATGGTGGAAAAAAAAAATTGCATCATTTTTGGAGTGCTTGTAATATTTAAATTATTAAGTATTTAAGTGCACCTAATCAAGAGGAGTATAAAAAAATTAAAATTATAACATGTAATTTTTGGAAAAATAAATAGTGTGTGTAACCCATGATGCTTATCACATATCTCTAACACATGAGGTAATTTTAGCATGAAGTAAGTGTTGACTAAATTTGACCCTAAGTCAAATTTGGTCACACCCCCATATATATCCAAACTTTTCATAAGGTATCCTAGGTTTAAATTAGTTCCATGGTCATTAATAAGGTCCAATAATATGTTTTTTTACCTTGGTCATACTTGTCTAGGTTGGTCTTATGTCATCTTAGGCCATATTTTGAGTCATTTAATGAAATTGTATAGCATATAACCAAGATTCAAGTGTTATAAAGAGATATATAATGTACCAAATGTCAAATTATGTTAGGAATCAATTTTAAATTGAAAAGGATGTAGTTTCAACATGGAAAGAAAGAGATCATGGCAAAATAATGTCATATTTTATTGTTGTATAGACTATAAGATAGTTTTGGCACATGTGACTAATTAAAGGAGGTATCATATACCCCCATAATTAACTCCCATGATCAAGTGGCTTTTAAATGTTCAAAAATGGAAAAAACTAACCTCTCTCTCATAATTCTCTTAGACAAGTTAATGAAGTCAACTGGTTTTCCTTTAGTATGAACAAGAGGAATAGAGTTCAAACAAGTCCACTTGGTGGGTGATATTAATCCATTTATACTTCCATTTCATTTAAATAGTCATTGTATTGGTGATATTTGATCTATAGAAAATCTCTAATATTGTTGTCATCTGAAAAATGCTTGCACATCCTCAACACCTCAATTTTCCTTCTGTATTTACATTGATCTAATCAAACCAAGTGTTGTATGTGTAATTTTAGAGTTTGATCATATTTTTAATTTGGATTTCAAATTTATTTGAATTTTTTATCATGGAGGGATGATCAAAATCACTTTTTATGGTTTACATAGCATATTTTGACAATTTCAAGTGAAGGTATGAAGTGGAGATTAGAAGAACAACTTGAAATAGACAATTTCCTAAGTATAATGTTTCTTATAAACCCCATTTGATAATTTAGGAATCTGTTTTGAGGTCATAATGAACCTATTTTCTCATTATAATTTGTAATAATTTTGATTCTATATACCTCAAAAGTTGAATGTTAATGATTTGAGAGAAAGTCAAGTTATACTATGAACTCTGTGATATGTATCCAACATATTTAAGGACTATAATGTATTCAAGGTTTCCATAATCTCCAAGATGAGGATTGGGTTTGTAATATATTTAAACTATTTACCATATTCAGATATAAATATAAACCTAAAAAAATGAAGACACCATAGAGATTTGAGGAACTAAAAAACTAAGAATAGGTTTCAAGGTTTTGAAAGGATTCTCATGATGATAATAATAGGACTAAGTCCTTGAAAAGGAATTGAATGGATTTATAAAGTAATCAACATAGTTATGACCTCTTGAATAAAACCTACAAGTGATGAGTTGATGAAAGTGGATTAAAGGAAAGTCTTACCTTACCTTCTTTGAAAAACATTTTTGTTCCAGACAGTGTCATTTGTTGGTTGAAGACCATGAGGTCTATGTGAAACTAATTTTTTAATTATTTTAGCTTATCCATAAAGTTAATGTATTAAAATGAGAGGAGGTTTCCATATCATGATAATATGATGGTATAATGGGTTTTAACTCAGTCAAAATCCTATTAGAAACACTTAGTAAATATAGTGCCAAAAAGACCAAAAGTGAACCTAGAACTTACAAACTCCTAATGCATTTATAGTTTAGAGATGAGAACATGATCTCAAGGAAAAAGGAAAGTATAGTAATTTTTTATATTTCCCTAATGCCTCATAGGAAATAAAATTATTTGAGGTATAGTGATTTGACATAGATGAGAACCTATAGGAATCCTTTGTATTCCTTAACAAGACACCTACAATGTGACTATAGACTAATTATAACAAATGAGAGATGAAAGTTTGGAAAGTTAGAAAAGGGATAGGATGGATAGCCATGATTAATAAAATATCAAAATTATATATCACATATTCATGTGATTATTAATAAAAAAATATAGATAAGGTTGAACTAAAACCTCAACCTATAGTCAAGAAAAAACACTTCATACAGTCCTCATAGTCTTATAAGCTAGTCTTGAGGAATTTGAAGATTTTAAGGTTAGTGGATCATGACATAGTTATTAAAAATTGTATATAACATAATCATGACCCATATTATGCTCTCATGGTCTCATTTTTTCTAGAAAAATAGGGGAAGTTCCCTTTGTTTTGTTTTAGATAGAGGACACTCCACAGTCATGACCACCCTATAGGCATAGTGTGTGAATGGTGATAGGAGGAAAGGGAAAACAAAAAGGAATTTTATAATGATTTTTAGGTTTTTTTTAATGTGAAAAAGTTTTAAATGTCACCTATAGTCCTAAGAATCACTCACATGTGGTCAAATACTAAAGTAATATAGTTTAGGCCTATCAGGCCTAAAATTAAGCATGAACCCTAATGGATTTAAAATTCACTCATAGCATAATTTGACCTATGAAAAACAATTTATATCCTTAATTTATTATTTTATATTCTATAACATCCATTTTTTTATATGGAATAACACATTAATGGTTAGAGTCTATAACTATCTCATGCCTACCCAAAATGCATAGAATGATCTCTACAGCCATCTTTATTCACTCATATATACATGGATGTTGTGAATGGTGCCAAAATAATATTTGGGTAGTTAAAGAGGGTATTTAAATTAAAAAAATTGGAGTTGGTTTGAGATTTAGACATCCATATTTTATGAATCTTGCTAACAAGCTAGATGACTCAAAATCCTCCTAAAACCCTCATTTGAACATGATGTATAAGATATGGATATTTATGCATATATAAGTGTAAAATTGGACTTTAAAGTTATTTTAAATTGTTTATGAATATTTAATACTCCTTGACACTCAAATTTTCCCTATTATCACTTATATGGATAGACCTAATTCTGGGTTTTCTACAAGTTTTATTGTCTTTCATAGGTATAAAAAGGGATTGATGAATGATGATCACTATGTAAGGTGTATATGTAATTTTAATAACTCCATATATTCATATATAACCTTAAATAATAATTTAAACCTATCTACTAATACATTCATTACAGGTAGTCTTCGATAGATAATGAGAAGGCAAAGTGACTACCTAAGTGTGATGGTTAGGAGAGTGACTTTAAGTCTCTTGGGGTATATTTGATAAACCAAAAGATAAATATGGTTTGTTTTATTTTTATAACACCCATTAAATGCATATTATTAAATAATTATAGGTCAATTAAGTGACAAATGTGTGAATCAAGCCTATAGGGCTAGTGAATAGTGACTACAAACAATGAACAAGTGTCCATGAGGAGTCCATAAGTTAAGGGGTACATGATGACTGATAAAACTAGAATTAGACCTTATTAGGCTAGTGAATATGTTTAAAATAATCATAATGTGGTTTAGTAAAGTCAAGTGGACTCATCATCAAACAAGGAAATTCTAAGAAGGCTAATTGAGGTCTCTACACCAACTTCAAGAGAATGATGCAATTATGATGGAAATTTATCTATGAAAAGTTATTAAAAACTCTTTTCTACTTCATTATCTTGAATTATAACTAGTTTTCATGTCTTTACACTATTCCTTGTGACCCTTCAACTTCTCTTCTTATATCTCTTATCCTATGCTTTATATATACAAGCCTTTTTGCCTTTGTAAGGAATCCACAATTGATATGGTGAAGCTCTACTAGTTTAACATCTTTATTTTAACTTTAATAAAGTTTTTAAGTTGATTTTGTTTATTAAATATCTTTAATAAGTGTGTCAAGTGACTTAAGTGGTTGAAAAGTGATGAATGTCTTCTCCTTGCTTCCATTCTACTCTTACATATTTTGTGTGAGTGATATCTCTTCTAATAGGTTTCATAAAATGCCTAAGTGTGTCAATTGTTTTATGTGGTTGAAAAGTGATGAATGTATTCTCCTTGATTCCATTATATTCTTTCATGTTTTATGTGAGTGATATCTCTTCTAATAGGTTTCATAAAGTGGATGTGTTTTTTAAGTGTCTTTAAGTGTGAAAGGGACTAGTAGTGTCTATTATCATACCTTGTTTTCACCCACCTCTATATATGCATAACAATATAACTCTATGATAAATACTTATGATATAAGTACATTGAGTTAAGGTCAATTTTAGTAGTCTTTTTTCTTAGTGCAGATTCAAGTGTGTTTTGTAGACTTATCTTTGGTGTATCACCTCATTAGAAAATAAGTAGTGTAGGTTAATTTCATGTTCATTATATCCATTTTCATCCAAGAAAATAAGCAGTGTAGGTGATAAACTATCAAAGACTAATCTAGGGAGATAACCCTTAAACCTAGAAGTTTACCTCTGTTATATGCAACCCATAGGCCTAGAGGTAATCCAATGTTTCATTCAATTTGAAAGAGGACTGAACAACCTCTCCAAGGGTGAAAGATTGAGTGAAAACAATAAGTAAATTAGCACATAAATTACTATAAATCTAGATAGATTTGACTTGGATTCCATGTCATTCTACAAGGTTAGTAGGACCACCAAATTTTGAAATATATTATGATATCATAAAATGTGGGAACCTAGATATAAATGCAATCAAATTATTTGGCTAGGATTTTGGTGGCCAAATCAAATTTGAATCCTCAACCTCTAACTTGACCTGTACACATCATAAAATAATTCATTTATTAATATATGTCATGGTGTATATTTAATATATTAGTTTTTAAGGCTTATAAATAGGAACCTCAAGACCCATTTAAGGGACCATTGGATCAGAAGTGAAACTCTACTAAAAAATATAGGTGAAGGAAGCTGAAAGGAAAGCTATAGTGAAATAAGGATAAGGTCCAAGAAGATAACCTTGCATAGAATTATAAAGCTTCAGAAATAGACTCAAACATAATATAGTTTTATCTCATGTTGACTTAAATCTTACATACTCTATTTTTTTATTTAAGGAATTATTTTTTCTTATGTTTCTTACGAGTGTATTTTTTTTTGTGTGATCTAAGCAAGGGTGATATTATCACTAGTTGTGTGGTTTGGATTCTCTTAATTGGGATTGATCCACAACTACACCACTAATTTTGGTTGTTCATCTAATGAATTCCACATATTTATCTCTACCTCTTTTTATAATTATTTTAATTTGACATCCATATGAGAGCTACTGACATAGGATAATTAGTTAGCAAACCATTATATGAAATATCCTTATAATATGGAGTAACCTTTTTAATAAGGTTGAATACTTTATTGATATGAATGAAAAACTTAATTCCATCAAATTTAATAAATTACACCATCTTTCCTTCAAGCACATTTTTATTTTTTATCTTTGCAACAAACTTTCTCTTAAATGAAAAAAATAGATAAACCTAACTACAAATCATCTAAAATTAATTATTTTTTCACCATCATAGAGTGAGAACAATAATTTTCATTGATTAATCCATATAATATTAGTGTAATTCAATAATTTATTACCTTTTCAACTATTAGAGTCCAAATTGGGTTAATTGTAAAGTAGAGGCATCATCCCAATTTGATTTTTGGACGTGTAGGGAGATTATGGAACTATGGAAGATTCCCTGAAAGCTGTTTGGAACAAAATAAAAAATATGTAAAATCAGATAAGGGAGATCCCAGTCAAGCTCAAAGCCTATGAAAATAACCTCCAGGAACTTATTAAGGACAACAGAACAAAAATGGAGGAAGTTACATCCAATATTTGTGTTGCTGCTGTCAATATAGGTAAAAGAGCCAATGAGGAGACCAAAGCCTTGGAGGCACCCAGCAAAAGGATGAGACAAAGTTCTATAAATAAGGTTACACAAAAAAGGAGCTATGCAGGTGGCAACCACTACCCAGGATACTGTTATGAAAGGAAAAGAAACTATGAAAATGATATTGGAACTGGATGAATAATCTGGTTCTTCTGGTTGGTTTAGTATCTGGTCCTATTTTTTGTTTTCTTTCTGTAATCCTTTGCCTTTGGTGATACCAGATCTCTGTTTAATCTGGGTTTTGACTAGAAGTCTTTTTGGTGGTTTTAGGTCCATTTAAAACCTGTTTTTGCTACTTCCTTGTAGTAGTTTTTAGGCTTTGCTTGTGGTCTTGGATGATCTTTCTTTCTTTCTTTATAACAAGGTTTTGGGGCCCCTTCAAAACTTGCTTTTACCTCAATTTAAAACTATTAGAGTCCAAATTTATCTATATTAATATCATTATCTTTTAGTAAAATAGATATAAACCATATGAATATATCACTAACATATATGGAAAACTTATGTTTAAGAACCACATACTTTGAAACAAATTTACCTCTATCTTTAGGACCAATGTTATCAATGTTGTCATTGGAATCATTATGTCCCTATTCCATAACATTATGACCATATGAGTCACTATCATTGGTTTATTTCATATTATCAACATGAAAAAGTTGTATGGATGAATATATATACTTGAACATTTACTTCTATTCCTAGAGGATTTCATACACCTAATTTTAATACAATTCTTCAAGTTTTAATTATTTTATCTACTTTAATACAATTTTATCATTAGGTCGCATTTGAATCTAGTTCCAATAATTTCCATTTATATTAGATCTTGAATATATTTTCAATGGCATCATTTTATCATGAACTTATTTACATAAGTCATTTTATTCCCTTAGGATACTCATTGTTACTCTTAAAATCTAATTGATCTTTGTTTCCTATTATTTTTTGACCTTAAAATGAATTAGAATAATCTAATACTAGTTTGACAACTTTAATAAATTTTTGATTTTTGTCATGTCATTTTTAGGTCCTTTCCTCAATTTTCCATTTTTCATTATGTATTGATTGTAATATTAATCACTTCTATATTATCTTATTATGTGTAAATAAGGACCTAACTTGAATTTAAAATTCCTATTTATACATATGTACCTTAATACATTTTACATCACAAAAATTCTATCAAGTCAAGAATCTCTAATATTTATCTTATCTTACACTCTTCCATTATTATAATATCCATCTATTGAAGGATTGTTGCTACACACATGTTCCAAAATAAGAATATTTTCATTAGTGAAATAGCGAATAAATATCACCCTAGTTGTATATTGAATCTTAAATCATAGGGATAAGGGATGGGATTATTATATACATGCGACTTAATGTTGAAACACACATATAATTTACAATTAAAAAATCATAAACTAAGCTAAGGTTTAATTAGGTAAGACCATTAACCAATAAACCTATGTTTTATGTCTTAACAAGTGAAATTTAGTTTTAATTGACAATAAATAATTTTTTCATTGAGTTCAGTATTAGAGAGATGTTTTTGGGTATCATTTGCTAGTGAAGGGTTTCAAAAAACTTTATAGTGATTGGACTTACATAACCATTTTCTGAAGGGACCTATCACTATTGGAAGACTATCACTGTTGAAGGAGTATAATAATAATAATAATAATAATAATAATAATAATAATAATAATAATAATAATAATAATAATAATAATAATACTAATAATAATAATATCATTATGTACACAATATCCTATTTTTAGATGCTTTGATGCACTTTTTCAATGTATCATTTTGAGTACTTTTATATTATATCATAATTTAGGTAAGACATAAATCATGTACACATAACTACACCTCTTTTCTGAGTATCAATCATTCTAGGTACTTTCATTTGTTTTTCCTTTATTATGCTAAGAATATTTTATTTATTATATTTAGGTTATATTTTCCTAGGACACCTTTTTATAGCTGGTTTATTTTTTTCATCACTTATGTGACCTCCATGATGAAACATTTTCATGGATTTTATCCTTTCAAACACTCTATCCTTAGATTTTCAATCCATTATCCAATTTAAGGCTTCATTTTCATGTCCATTTAAATATAATTTCTCTAGGGTTAAGTTTTTTAATTGTAATATCATTAACCCTAACTTCTTGCATGTTATTTATGTTAATTTTTATGCCAATTATTAAAATTAGATATAATACACTTATTATGTGAAGTGATAAATTGAGTGGTAGACATATATATTTAGTTCAATTTATTTGTTTGGTACACAAGCCTGTTTTAAAAATAAAAAGGTAATTTTTAATGAAATTATCATTCCTTTTGATGCACATATAGATGATAATGAAAATAGTATAAATGTAAATAATGAAAAATATATGAATATAAATGTTATGAATTACAATGGTGATATTGGATCTCAAAACATATAAGATTATAATATATATAAATACATAGAAAAAATAATTACAAAGTTTAGATAAGAAGTTAAGGAATAACCTAATCAATTAAACAACATATTTATTATCTTAATAGAAGTGAAAAAGGTAAAATTTATCCAAGGAATTTACATCTAGGGAAGTATATGTTACCATGAATAGTGAACCTTTGAATGTTTCTATTTCACCTACTAGAAGGCATCCCTTAATATAAGAAAATAAGGTTAGTTCTCATATTTATTTTACTGTTGTGCCTCCACTTATTTATTATGATTAGGTTATTATGTCAATTCCTTCACAACCTTTTCTTAATACTTATTTTATTTCTCTTACTTCAAGTATTATATTCAATCTATATAATTTGGTCATGGTCTCTCTCAAAATAATATATTTTATGTCCCTACACATGTTTATTCACCCAATTCTCAATATGTACTCTTTCAACCAACTATTTAAAACATGCAATCTTAAATTTAACAAGTTTATCATAGATATTAAAAATCAAGTCATAAGTTTTTTTTTTTTTTTTGGATATAT